>MEHQ01001566.1:20026-142900 GCA_008828725.1 Saccharina japonica
CCCCCCCCCCCCTACCCCCCCCTCCCCTCCGCCCCACAGAGCGTCCCCTCTTCCCCCCCCCCAGCGCCCAAAAAAACATGCCCAAGCCGGGCGCATTTCCGAGGAGAAGCCCTGCACCACAACTTCCCACGTGACGCCGACAGCGAAACTGGTGCACACCCGCTTTTGCTTTATACCACGCCAGCATATGTATGCCCTTCACGAGAGAGGAATGCACTATTTTAACTAATACAACACGCGCGATCGGCGTCATCACGCAGCATGCTTGCAAAGCGTATGCACGTGGTATCGACCGTTTATGTCGAGTTCACAGCTGACGGATTTTTGTGCTGTATACATACGCGCACTGTTACATAACGAGAGCGGAGGGGCAGGAGCAACAGGAGAGGGGCGGAGAGCGGGAGCGGGGGAAGGCGGTGAGCTGCCGACCTGTCTGAAGCTGTCGTAGTAGTCGACACGGCACTTGGCTCCGTTTTTCCCTCTCACAACCCCCATCGGCATGAAGTACGCATCGTTCACACGCGGTCCGTTCACCCTCGTCCAGCCGAACTTTTCCTCTAGCGCGGGCCAGATAACCTGCCGAAAAAAGAGGACATAAAAGACAGAAATAGGGCGGTCAGACCGTGTAGGTTTGTAGAGAGCAGGCTGCAGCGCGGGGCGGGGGGCGGGGGACGGGGGGGTTGGTACAGAGCGGGGTCGAGGGTGTGGGGATCCACCCACGCACGCACCCCCCCACCCACCCACCAACTGCACGGTCCTAAAGAACGTGACGGCGAAGCACGCACACGCTTCCGCCTCTACCAGCCAAGGCAATCAATCTGGAATCCAGCGACGCCTGCTCTCAAGTGTAGGCCTGCGGCAGTCCGACCTGACTCGACGGGTCGGCCGAACAGCGCGCACATCTGCTCAACGGGCATTCCTCGACTTCCAACCACGATCGCATCGCAGGCATATCGCAAGGGCACACGATTGTTTTGCCACGACCCGGCGAACGCCTCTCGCACCAGGAACACCCCCCAGCAGGCCAAAAAGGCAGTTTCCTTCCTTCCTTCTTTCTGTCAACCCGCCCACTCCAACACCCGTCCCCCAACCCGCAACCAACCAAAACACAGGCGCACACAACCGGCCAAGCCCGCGCAACTCGCGACCGACTCTGATTTCCAACTCCAACGAGCGACTCCAACAAGCGACGGGACGACCATACAGCCTCCCCCCCCCCCCCCCCCCCCCCCCCCCCCCCCCCCCCCCCCCCCCCCCCCCCCCCTTCCGCCTTCGCCGCTCACATCTTCGTATGCACGCTTGTACTCCCTGACAGTCTCGTCCGCGAACAAGCCGAGCCCTCCCACCGGTCGCTCGGGGGGCGGGTCGGGGACAAACGTCGGCGGCGGGGCGCGAACCCTACGACGATAATCCCCGCCATAAGCGGCAACCTCCTCCACATCGTCGCCGCCGCCACCAGCACCGCCGCCTCCCGCCGTCCGCCCCTCCGCCGGCAGCGCCGTCCTCACGACGGACCCCGCTATCGTCGCGGTCCTGCTCGTCGTCCCTTGGCCCGTCCCTCCCGAAGAGCTCCTGCTCCAGCTGCTGCTGCTGCTGTTACTGCTGCCGTTGCTGCTGCTGCTGCTGTTGCTGTTGCTGCTGCTCGGGCGGGAGACAGTCCCGCCAACGCCACCGCCACCAGCACCGGCGCCGATGCCCACGGGTACACCAACGCCCAAACCGAGAGCGGCACCCCTGGGCCTCCGCCTCCCGCCCCCTTTATCGGAGACTTCGGAAGGACCGTCAGGGTCAGCCTTGGCAGTCCACGGAAGCCTGGAGGCAGCCGCGCTGCCGACAACCGCGGTGCCGAGACGAGCGACGCAACGCTCCGCCCCCCTCGCCGACGACGTCGGTGCCGACACCGACGCCGCGCCGCCCCTGCCATCTCTACCGGCAACCCTCGCGTTCGCGTTCGCGTTCGCGCCCCTAGGGGCGACGGACCCTCGCGGCGATATCTCCATCGATGCCGCAGCGGTAGCGGCGGCGGCGGCGGTAGCAGCGGCAGCGGATGCAGCGGAGGCTGCTGCGGCAGCGGCAGCAGCAGGGGTAACAATAATCACGTGAGTCGCGCCCTCGCGAGTCGCCACCTTCCCAGGGGCAGGGGCGCCTGCTTTCCCGCTCCTACCGGGCAACGTCTGCCGCCCGGGAACCTCCTCGAGCCGCGTAGGCTTTTTGATCACGCGGCCCAGCCTTGTGGCCGGCGTGGCGGAGGCGCAGTCTCCGCTCGTAGGCGACGATGACGGCGACGACGACGATGGGGACAGCGACAACGAAGTCTGAGTTGTCGTTGGAGGGTCGACAAAGGAAGAGCGCGGGTCAAGCGAGGACACCTGCCGAGGTCCCGCAGCGGCGCCAGAGGCAGCGGCGGCAGCGGCTGCTGCGGCGTCGGCGGCTGCAGCGGCGTCGGCGGCGGCCGCTGCGGTAGCCGCGGCGATGGCAGAACTCCGCATCCCGCCCCGAACTCTCACTGGCCGCCTTGAGACGGGGGCTTCCCCACCACCCGCAGCGGCAGGCATCTTTGATGACGACGAACAAGAAGGGCGGCGTTGCTCCCCGCCACCGCCACCGCCGCTATTGGGATTGCTGCTACGGCTGCTAAGGCTAGGAGCGGCGTCACCAGTTGGCCGTAGCGTGGCGGGATCTCTCCTACGCCCCGGCGACTGCACAGGATCATACAACCAGTCACGTACACAAACACACCAACCAGACAGTTGGGAATCAAAAGAGCGAGAATAGGGGTGCGATGAGAGGGGCGGGAGAGGGGTTGGGGGGGGGGTACGTTCAGGTCGGGCTGCAGGAAAAGTGGTTCCGCGCACGGTTAAGACCTACGCCCGAAAATGTTGTTTCTGCAGCTCGAAGATTGCGACGACAGACTCGTGGCGGTGGCGTTCGTCATTCGCGTTATGATACATAAGCTACTGTTTTCGCTCCGAAAAAAAAACGGGGCCGCTTTTCATTCGGTGTCTCAAATCGTTGTCATATACCCCACCCGCCCGTCACGCTTCCGACACAAGGAAAACCGCCGGACTTTCGAGACGAAGCCTTTGCGTTGCTTCTGCTGCTGTTATCACTCAAAATGGATGATGCGCCCGTCCGTCCGTTCTGAGGCTGCTCTATACAGAAACGATTGGCTTGATATCAATCGCAGTGTCGAGATCTCTACGAACAGCCACCCGCCGCCGAGAGTCCAGGCCCTATCCTGACAGCGCAACTGTTCGCCATAGGAGGCGCGCCAGTGTTACTCGTACGGCCCAGGCGTCGTGTCGGAGATGACACCAACCATTCAGCGTTGGCCCGTTCCGCGAAGGTGCGTGCCCGTGGCCAAGCAGAACGCCCCCAACCCCCCCCCGATAAGCGTCTACAGTAGTATTCAACTCTTACATGTTCGTATCACATATTGCCTCAGTCTACCGGTAGTCTACAGCTTGCAGTAAACCTGGTATCATACTTGGTAAACAATACCAGTATACATATGATATGACCACAGCAAGGCGTTGAGTCAATCTGTCGACACCACCTCCGATGCGCACACTACATGTGCTGCTGCTGCTGCTGTTACTGCTGCCGTTGCTGCTGCTGCTGCTGTTGCTGTTGCTGCTGCTCGGGCGGGAGACAGTCCCGCCAACGCCACCGCCACCAGCACCGGCGCCGATGCCCACGGGTACACCAACGCCCAAACCGAGAGCGGCACCCCTGGGCCTCCGCCTCCCGCCCCCTTTATCGGAGACTTCGGAAGGACCGTCAGGGTCAGCCTTGGCAGTCCACGGAAGCCTGGAGGCAGCCGCGCTGCCGACAACCGCGGTGCCGAGACGAGCGACGCAACGCTCCGCCCCCCTCGCCGACGACGTCGGTGCCGACACCGACGCCGCGCCGCCCCTGCCATCTCTACCGGCAACCCTCGCGTTCGCGTTCGCGTTCGCGCCCCTAGGGGCGACGGACCCTCGCGGCGATATCTCCATCGATGCCGCAGCGGTAGCGGCGGCGGCGGCGGTAGCAGCGGCAGCGGATGCAGCGGAGGCTGCTGCGGCAGCGGCAGCAGCAGGGGTAACAATAATCACGTGAGTCGCGCCCTCGCGAGTCGCCACCTTCCCAGGGGCAGGGGCGCCTGCTTTCCCGCTCCTACCGGGCAACGTCTGCCGCCCGGGAACCTCCTCGAGCCGCGTAGGCTTTTTGATCACGCGGCCCAGCCTTGTGGCCGGCGTGGCGGAGGCGCAGTCTCCGCTCGTAGGCGACGATGACGGCGACGACGACGATGGGGACAGCGACAACGAAGTCCGAGTTGTCGTTGGAGGGTCGACAAAGGAAGAGCGCGGGTCAAGCGAGGACACCTGCCGAGGTCCCGCAGCGGCGCCAGAGGCAGCGGCGGCAGCGGCTGCTGCGGCGTCGGCGGCTGCAGCGGCGTCGGCGGCGGCCGCTGCGGTAGCCGCGGCGATGGCAGAACTCCGCATCCCGCCCCGAACTCTCACTGGCCGCCTTGAGACGGGGGCTTCCCCACCACCCGCAGCGGCAGGCATCTTTGATGACGACGAACAAGAAGGGCGGCGTTGCTCCCCGCCACCGCCACCGCCGCTATTGGGATTGCTGCTACGGCTGCTAAGGCTAGGAGCGGCGTCACCAGTTGGCCGTAGCGTGGCGGGATCTCTCCTACGCCCCGGCGACTGCACAGGATCATACAACCAGTCACGTACACAAACACACCAACCAGACAGTTGGGAATCAAAAGAGCGAGAATAGGGGTGCGATGAGAGGGGCGGGAGAGGGGTTGGGGGGGGGGTACGTTCAGGTCGGGCTGCAGGAAAAGTGGTTCCGCGCACGGTTAAGACCTACGCCCGAAAATGTTGTTTCTGCAGCTCGAAGATTGCGACGACAGACTCGTGGCGGTGGCGTTCGTCATTCGCGTTATGATACATAAGCTACTGTTTTCGCTCCGAAAAAAAAACGGGGCCGCTTTTCATTCGGTGTCTCAAATCGTTGTCATATACCCCACCCGCCCGTCACGCTTCCGACACAAGGAAAACCGCCGGACTTTCGAGACGAAGCCTTTGCGTTGCTTCTGCTGCTGTTATCACTCAAAATGGATGATGCGCCCGTCCGTCCGTTCTGAGGCTGCTCTATACAGAAACGATTGGCTTGATATCAATCGCAGTGTCGAGATCTCTACGAACAGCCACCCGCCGCCGAGAGTCCAGGCCCTATCCTGACAGCGCAACTGTTCGCCATAGGAGGCGCGCCAGTGTTACTCGTACGGCCCAGGCGTCGTGTCGGAGATGACACCAACCATTCAGCGTTGGCCCGTTCCGCGAAGGTGCGTGCCCGTGGCCAAGCAGAACGCCCCCAACCCCCCCCCGATAAGCGTCTACAGTAGTATTCAACTCTTACATGTTCGTATCACATATTGCCTCAGTCTACCGGTAGTCTACAGCTTGCAGTAAACCTGGTATCATACTTGGTAAACAATACCAGTATACATATGATATGACCACAGCAAGGCGTTGAGTCAATCTGTCGACACCACCTCCGATGCGCACACTACATGTGCTGCTGCTGCTGCTGCTGTTGCTGCTGCTGCTGCAACTGCTCTAAGTAGGCCTATACTGCAGCCAGGAACTGCCACAAGTCGTGTCTGCTGTCCCGCCTGCGTGTGCGCGGTCTCTCGCCGTGAAATCTGTACCGTAAGACGGGCTGCATTGGCAGCAGCCACTCGTCGGACGAGACCAGAACAAACTAAACCAGCAGCAGCACTCCAGCGCGGACACCAAAGAGCACAATACAAAATACACCCGCCTACGGTATACACGTGTTTGTATCATACATATGATACCAGCTTTCTAAATACCTCAAATACAACAGAGCCTATATATATACGAGCGTACGTAATACCGGTAATTAATTAATAGTACCCTGGTATTGAGTAATACGTACGTGGTGGTTGATCATAATGGTGGTTAATCCAAATATTATTGTAGTCCACTGAATGAAGGGTTGCGCTGTCAATCGAGGGTGTGTGTACAGCAGCTGCAGCGCACACATGAAAAAGTTGACGCAGTTTGTCATTATACACGAGTGTATATCCCTCACGGCATGTCTCTGTCTCATTTCTCCGCGCGGTCTTTTCAAAAGGGACGGACGCCTCACCCCGCTCTTGAAGGATTCGTCAAACTTGCGTCAAATGATAAAATGGGCAGGCGCCTCAATCCGTGCACGAACCTACTACTCGTATTAATACTACTGCTGTATTGAGCGAAAACTATGAAGTCGCTTTCTCTTTTCCCACGGCAGAAACCACACAAGAAGCAGCAGTATGTTCGAACATATATACCACCAGGGCATGCATGCAGCAGCAGCAGCAGCAGCAGCAGGAAGCAGGGAGCGCTTGCAAAGAGAGGCCGGTCTGGTTGCGTATTCGAGTGTAGCAGCTGTACGATGAGGAAAAAGGGTAAAAGGAACTCACTCACTCAAGACAAACACACGCCACCTATCGTATCATACCTCCCTCCGACTCGACGCCGTTGCCCCCGCCAGCCTCTGGCGCGCAGACCCAGAGGGTGGCGTCCTCACCAACACCGCCCGCGCCGCCGCTGCCACGGCATCGACGTTGGGCGCCATCCCGAAGCTCGTAGTCCCAGGGTAACCCGGCACCTGCTGGAGGAGCTCGATTACCGCCGAGATACCCTCTAATCGCTCGAGTCGCTCGTCGCCGGCGCTGCCGTCGGCAGGAAGATTGCGCCGCATGGCCTCCTCGAGGGCCTCGCTGGCCACGCCAGGGGGAGGAGGGAAGAACACGGGGGACGCCGGTGTTTCGGCCTCTGCCGTTGATCTCCTTCGTTTTCCGTCGCCCACCGCCGAGGGCGCCGGAGTTCCCTGGCTGGAAGCGACGTTGACTTGACCCAGCTCCATATCACCCCTGCGAGAGGGTTGGGCTTCGCGACGTGACGGGAAGTTCTGCCCCACGATACGAGTACTGCTTGTACAGCTTTCTATTTTCTTCTGTCCTTCCGCATGAAGTGCTGCTGTGGGTGCAACATTTTTTTTTCGGCTTTCGTAGGAGTTCCAACTCTTGGATCCACGGGGAGGGGACGGTGACAATCAGGAGATTCCTCAGAGCCACAAAAAAACAAGCCCGCACGCCCGTTATCTACGCAGCCCGCGCGTGTCGCCGCGCCAAAGACAAGGCTATACGCCGAACACTGCCGAGATATCCTGGGTGTATTGTAAAGACGGCCTTCTCCTCCGGACGGTCGTTTGTGACTTTTAGATCTCGGCGATCGATCGAATTTCTCTGCATCCTCCATGGCATTCATTGCATCGATCGACTTCGACCGGCACCGGCACCCGGCACCGACCGCGTACCGATTTTACTTCTTCAGCGGCCGCCTCCGGCCGCCTTACATTTCTCTGGCCTAAGGCCACAGGTGCTCCCTGCCGTAGCCCACCCCTGCGTTGAACACGGGCTTCACTGTACAACACTCCCAACAACTTCCCCGTCGTCTTGCGTCGAATGGTCGTCTATCGTGACGACGCAGAGAGGATCTACTATTATTATTATCTTGCTTGTTGTGCAAGTGTTGTGTTGTGTTTTTTTTTCTGTTTTTCGGCGGCGGCGGTGGCCGTGACGGCGTCGCCGGCACATTTTGTAAAGCACCATCAGCAGTGTTCCCCGCGACTCGCGTCGCGTCTTCGCAACAAGCCCCAGCAATCGCGTTATTTGAATCTAAAACCAACCGCTGCAGAATCTTGCACCTATGAAGAACGATGTTGCCCACCCACCCATCCAGCAGGGCGCCCGCCGTGGCGACCCGACCACCGGCTCAACCGTGTACTTTTGTTTGTCCTCTTTTGTTCGTTTTTTTCTTTGTTTGACCTTGTTTGACCTTGAAACAAAACAAATAAATGTAAAACCAGCGAAAAAAGACAAACAGGGAGGCTGGTTCAAGCAGGAGGCGCCAAACGTACATAGTAGATTCGCCCACACCACGCATGACGAAGACTACCAATACCTCGCCCGACATAGACGGGGTGTCGAGCCACCGTACGCAATCTGTAGCGTGGACCGTACAGTCATACGACGAAGCCCACATCTCGATCCAAACAAACACGCATTTTTTCCGTCGTATAGATAGATAGATAGACTGGATCTGAAAGCTTTTTTTACTTCCTCATTTTTTTTATACTGAACAAAGTGGAGAATACGTATGACTGAAAAAATGAGTACCGACGTGTGCCGATGATGCTTTCTTTGCTTGTGCGCGTCGGACTGGCAGAAACTAGATTCCGAGTGCGAATGCTCAACCAGGTAGGTGCGCTCGATGCATACTCCACCATCCAGGAGGACACAATCAGCCTTTTGCGGGAGGGCTCGACTCGTTTCAACTACGAGATAACGCAGGACAAAAGCCCATATCCGCCGTTCTTTGCACCGGTAACTTTTCACATTCGTACCGTTTTCGGCTGATCAGAATGATGATGATGATGAATACCTGGTACGTTTTTGAAACCCTATGAGGAGGCATTCTTCATCTTGTTCCCGGCAGCGCTTACCGCGTGTAGCCGAAGAAGCCTCACCCACTCCGGCCGGCATCATCGCCGTTATTCCACCAACCGAACGATAGAGTCCCCGCAACGTCCAACTCGCGCGTGTTGAACGTGAGTATTGGTGTTGCGCGGCCCCGGGCGTCTGGCCGTAACGGTTGACACAAGTATGTAGTGCCTCAGATGTTTCGGACTCGACTTGATTAGGCGGGTTGCTGCTCCCGCCGCCGGTACGAGCAAACAGCAAGTAAAGTGACCGGGAGTAAGGAAAGTATTCGAGGTTTCGCGCGGCCCGACTGTTCGTGTACGTGTGCGGCGAGCCGATGGACATGTCCGTTTCGGTCCGGATCGCGCGCTGTCCTCGCGGTTGCTAGTTGCTTGACGTCGTACGTGTGTCGTCGTTTGGAGATACGGCCTCTTGTGCCGCCTGTAGGTTCGTCGTTCCAAACCAACTCCAAACCGCAGCGAAGTTCTGCTTGCTTGTTGTGTCCTTTGCAGAACTCGCAGACAGATCGCAGTCGCAGTGAACGCGGCTCACGTCCACAAAACCGCTGGCTGCGCGGTTCGCCTCTCGATGCCCGCGAAGCCGTCGACGGATCCGCTTCCAGCGTTGCTACCAGGGTTGACCCCGTGCCGTGCGTCCGCCTGAAACGTCTTTTCCCGAGCAGGTCTTTCCAGAAAAGCCAGAGCAAGAGAGAACGGAAGACTCTCCAAATACGAGTCGTAGAACCAGGAAAGCAACCAACTTCTCTTGGAAAGACGGAAACCCGGCACCCGGGAGAGCCAATTCAAGCATGGCGGCCTCCGCCGCCAACGTCGACAAGCAGTTCTGGAGCTTGGTCTGGCCGCACAGCTGCAGGCACACAAGATGCCAGACGATGGCCATGGCGCGCGCTCGCCCAGAGCCCTGCGTTGGAACTCCACCCCCCCGCGAGGACATCCGCAAGTTGCTTGCCCGCTCGAACAGACGGGCGTCAGCGAGCGAGGCGTCCGCCGACAGTACGGGCTGGTGCGGCGCAGACCCATGAGGGTTGGACGTTCCTCACCACACACGCGCCCGCGCCGCCGCTGCCACGGCATCGACGTTGGGCGCCATCCCGAAGCTCGTAGTCCCAGGGTAACCCGGCACCTGCTGGAGGAGCTCGATTACCGCCGAGATACCCTCTAATCGCTCGAGTCGCTCGTCGCCGGCGCTGCCGTCGGCAGGAAGATTGCGCCGCATGGCCTCCTCGAGGGCCTCGCTGGCCACGCCAGGGGGAGGAGGGAAGAACACGGGGGACGCCGGTGTTTCGGCCTCTGCCGTTGATATCGGTGGCGGTCGCGGCGGCGGCGACGACGATGGTGCCGCCGCCGCCGCTGCCGCCGCCGCTGCTGTTGCCGCTACCGCCGCCGCCGCCGCCTTCTCCTCCGCGACGGCCGGCAATTGCGCCACCGAGTCTCGCCGGCTCCGACCCCGGCTGCGTTCGCCACCGTTTGTTCCCCTGCTGCTGCTGATGTTGTTGCTGTTGCTGCCGCTGTTGCTGTTGTTGACGCTGCTAGTGGGGGCAGTAGTGTGGATGCTCAAGCTGCTGTCCGTGCTGCTGCTGCTCCTGCTGCTGCTGGCGGCACCGGTAGCGGCAACACCATCGGCGCCTTCATCGGAGATGTGGTCTGCGGCAGCACCACCAGTAGTAGTAGCACCGGCTGCCGCCGCCGCTGCTGCTGCTGCTGGTTGCGGCTGCAGCTCGTAGCGCCAGGCCCCGGCCTTGAGCTGCGGCCAGACCAAGCTCCAGAACTGCTTGTCGACGTTGGCGGCGGAGGCCGCCATGCTTGAATTGGCTCTCCCGGGTGCCGGGTTTCCGTCTTTCCAAGAGAAGTTGGTTGCTTTCCTGGTTCTACGACTCGTATTTGGAGAGTCTTCCGTTCTCTCTTGCTCTGGCTTTTCTGGAAAGACCTGCTCGGGAAAAGACGTTTCAGGCGGACGCACGGCACGGGGTCAACCCTGGTAGCAACGCTGGAAGCGGATCCGTCGACGGCTTCACGGGCATCGAGAGGCGAACCGCGCAGCCAGCGGTTTTGTGGACGTGAGCCGCGTTCACTGCGACTGCGATCTGTCTGCGAGTTCTGCAAAGGACACAACAAGCAAGCAGAACTTCGCTGCGGTTTGGAGTTGGTTTGGAACGACGAACCTACAGGCGGCACAAGAGGCCGTATCTCCAAACGACGACACACGTACGACGTCAAGCAACTAGCAACCGCGAGGACAGCGCGCGATCCGGACCGAAACGGACATGTCCATCGGCTCGCCGCACACGTACACGAACAGTCGGGCCGCGCGAAACCTCGAATACTTTCCTTACTCCCGGTCACTTTACTTGCTGTTTGCTCGTACCGGCGGCAGGAGCAGCAACCCGCCTAATCAAATCGAGTCCGAAACATCTGAGGCACTACATACTTGTGTCAACCGTTACGGCCAGACGCCCGGGGCCGCGCAACACCAATACTCACGTTCAACACGCGCGAGTTGGACGTTGCGGGGACTCTATCGTTCGGTTGGTGGAATAACGGCGATGATGCCGGCCGGAGTGGGTGAGGCTTCTTCGGCTACACGCGGTAAGCGCTGCCGGGAACAAGATGAAGAATGCCTCCTCATAGGGTTTCAAAAACGTACCAGGTATTCATCATCATCATCATTCTGATCAGCCGAAAACGGTACGAATGTGAAAAGTTACCGGTGCAAAGAACGGCGGATATGGGCTTTTGTCCTGCGTTATCTCGTAGTTGAAACGAGTCGAGCCCTCCCGCAAAAGGCTGATTGTGTCCTCCTGGATGGTGGAGTATGCATCGAGCGCACCTGGTTGAGCATTCGCACTCGGAATCTAGTTTCTGCCAGTCCGACGCGCACAAGCAAAGAAAGCATCATCGGCACACGTCGGTACTCATTTTTTCAGTCATACGTATTCTCCACTTTGTTCAGTATAAAAAAAATGAGGAAGTAAAAAAAGCTTTCAGATCCAGTCTATCTATCTATCTATACGACGGAAAAAATGCGTGTTTGTTTGGATCGAGATGTGGGCTTCGTCGTATGACTGTACGGTCCACGCTACAGATTGCGTACGGTGGCTCGACACCCCGTCTATGTCGGGCGAGGTATTGGTAGTCTTCGTCATGCGTGGTGTGGGCGAATCTACTATGTACGTTTGGCGCCTCCTGCTTGAACCAGCCTCCCTGTTTGTCTTTTTTCGCTGGTTTTACATTTATTTGTTTTGTTTCAAGGTCAAACAAGGTCAAACAAAGAAAAAAACGAACAAAAGAGGACAAACAAAAGTACACGGTTGAGCCGGTGGTCGGGTCGCCACGGCGGGCGCCCTGCTGGATGGGTGGGTGGGCAACATCGTTCTTCATAGATAGGTGCAAGATTCTGCAGCGGTTGGTTTTAGATTCAAATAACGCGATTGCTGGGGCTTGTTGCGAAGACGCGACGCGAGTCGCGGGGAACACTGCTGATGATGGTGCTTTACAAAATGTGCCGGCGACGCCGTCACGGCCACCGCCGCCGCCGAAAAACAGAAAAAAAAACACAACACAACAAGCAAGATAATAATAGTAGATCCTCTCTGCGTCGTCACGATAGACGACCATTCGACGCAAGACGACGGGGAAGTTGTTGGGAGTGTTGTACAGTGAAGCCCGTGTTCAACGCAGGGGTGGGCTACGGCAGGGAGCACCTGTGGCCTTAGGCCAGAGAAATGTAAGGCGGCCGGAGGCGGCCGCTGAAGAAGTAAAATCGGTACGCGGTCGGTGCCGGGTGCCGGTGCCGGTCGAAGTCGATCGATGCAATGAATGCCATGGAGGATGCAGAGAAATCGATCGATCGCCGAGATCTAAAAGTCACAAACGACCGTCCGGAGGAGAAGGCCGTCTTTACAATACACCCAGGATATCTCGGCAGTGTTCGGCGTATAGCCTTGTCTTTGGCGCGGCGACACGCGCGGGCTGCGTAGATAACGGGCGTGCGGGCTTGTTTTTTTGTGGCTCTGAGGAATCTCCTGATTGTCACCGTCCCCTCCCCGTGGATCCAAGAGTTGGAACTCCTACGAAAGCCGAAAAAAAAATGTTGCACCCACAGCAGCACTTCATGCGGAAGGACAGAAGAAAATAGAAAGCTGTACAAGCAGTACTCGTATCGTGGGGCAGAACTTCCCGTCACGTCGCGAAGCCCAACCCTCTCGCAGGGGTGATATGGAGCTGGGTCAAGTCAACGTCGCTTCCAGCCAGGGAACTCCGGCGCCCTCGGCGGTGGGCGACGGAAAACGAAGGAGGAGGCCGACAACCTTTGCGGGTTTCTTGACGAGCGATCGGCAGCTCGACAACCTAATCACAGATAGACAGACCCCACCAGAAGAAGAGCTACCGGGAGAGGAGGCTGAAAGTGCCGGCACCGGTCAGGAACACGACGATGACCAGGAGACAAACTCTTCCGCTGCCGCCATTTCAGGGCTGGAAGCGGCGACTGCGTCCCAGCAGCTACATGTTGCGTCGGAGCCGCCGGCAAAGCGGCGCAAGTCGAGTGTCTCCGCGAAGGGACAGAACGGGCCTCCTCCTCAACTAGGCAGGCCGACGAACAGCGGTGTCGCTCCGTATCCGATCGTGAAGAAGGTGGTGGGCGTGCAGAACGCGACGCGAAAGGCCTTGGAGTGGCTGCAGTACGGTGACTTGTCTCTGTTGGACCTGGCGCAGAGCCTGCCCAAGCTATCCAAGGCCCGCGTAGAGATTGTGATGGAGGCATTGCGAGCCGCAGGGCTCGTCACGCTCGTGAGGAAGCACGCCCCCGATGCGTCGGTGAGAGATCAGTAGAAAAAGGAAGAGACTTGTAGACTCGTACATAGCTGTTTGCAGGCACAGGCTTGCACCGCCCTTGTTGTGCGTTGTGTTTAGCATGCCGGGCAGCTATGTAGAACCGCTGTTCGATGATAGACACAGGGGACAGGTAGCACCCCCCTCTAACGAGCGCAGTGCCAGATCTTCTGTGTTGTCATACGTACCCTCCCACATTATTTGAAAAAGTTCAAAAACATACGAACGAAAGCTTGCTGATCTGGTGTGACACGAACGTACCTCTTCAGTAGCCTTTACCAAACCACTGAATTATTAGGGTTAGGGTTAGGGTTAGGGTCTAAAGTAGTGTTTTCGGCGTTTTTCTAAATTTTCGGTATCATAACACTGGAACCACACGCGGGCCATAACCAAGTCCCCGATTTCTATACTGTATCCTATATAATAATTCAGAATTGCGGTAAAGGCGACTCTACCTCTTGGTATTCGAACGAGGATTGAACGTTGATGTACGTACATATCATGTCAAGGGCGTATTTTCGTGAAAAGCGGTCGTCTTGACCAAGCAAGCGAAGCGTATCATGCCTTGTAATCGCACCACCAGCAAGCCCAGCAAGTGCTGAACACAACGATGTCACGGCTGGAAAAAAAACACGCTCAAAATATGTACTCGTACAGCAGTACCGTCATTAAAGCGGCAAAGCAGAGAGCCACGCATATTTATAGATCCGCCTGCCGCAGTAGGCAGGCCAGGGCAGACGCCTATTATATGATGAGTACTTCACGAAGAAAACCAGCCGAGAAAGCGAGGCGCAGCAAAATTCGACGAAAGTTGACGAGGGAAGAAAGTGCTGAAATCTTCTCGCGATAAAAACCAAGGCAAGAACCGTAGTGGGGGAGGAGAGAGAGGAGCCTACTTTGTGACCCCGGATCTGAGTTACGACTACGTAGGGAGGGAGAAAAACGGAAGTGCGAAGATAATGAATGGGATGGAAAAAGAAGGAAAAAAAAAAAGCGGAAGACTGGTGGGGAGCAGAGGCCACCTACCGCAGATACAGCAGGGAGGGATGCTGTGTCGCCATCGTTGGAGCGCTCCGACAATGGCATCGGGAGCAGGAAGGAGGAACGTGGTGGTGGTGCTGCGGAAGCTGACCCACTTGAGGTCAGCTTGGCGGAAGAGGGCGATAATGGGGTTTTTGACTCTCGGATGAGCTCTCGAACACTGCTGCGGAAGGTCTTCGTAGTCAGTCATTTTTGAGTCAACCCAAGATGGCAATTCCTATCCTGAAGGGGAAAGATAATGTTGACATCTTCTCGAAGCAGCTTTGCGTAGACTCTCATCCTGTTTCGAGAAGATGTCAGCATTCTCTCTCCCCTTCAAGATAGGAATTGCCATCTTGGGGTGACCCAAAAATGACTGACTACGAAGACCTTCCGCAGTAGTGTTCGAGAGCTCACCTGAGGGTCAAAAACCCCAATCTCGCCCTCTTCCGCCAAGCTGACCTCCAGTGGAGTCAGCTTCCGCAGCACCACCACTACGTTCCTCCTTCCTGCTCCCGGTGCCATCGTCGGAGCGCTCCAACGATGGCGACACAGCATCCCTCCCTGCTGTATCTGCGGTAGGTGGCCTCTGCTCCCCACCGGTCTTCCGCTGCGCCTCACTTTCTCGGCTGGTTTTCAACAGATTAGCCATTATCTCAAGCAGTTCAGCATGGGACGACTTTTGACGCTCCTCTGCGTCTTCGGCTGCTTGTTGTAGACCTTTGAGAGCGAGGCCCTGCTCTGATACTTCGGCCCTTGGATCATCAAGTTCATCACCCATGATGAGGCTGCGTTGGTACCAACGCTGTACGTACAGTGTTCGTCAGCTCCAAGCAAGGTAGTCAAGACACCCAGACAATCGATGGTTTGATGATTCAAGTCGTTTATTATCTTCTCCCACGAGGTTAGGGACATCAGGAAGTGACAGAGTGCGTCATCACATATGCACCCAGTCGTCAAGATCCACATATTCATCAACAAATAAAATCCCGAATCGGGATGTAACTGTCAAACTGAAGAGGCATCACGAACAATGTCTACGTATACGTATACGTCATACGTAAAAATACTTACATTCTCCTCGCCTGCCTGGCAGGCCCTCCTCGGTGTTTCTTCGCATGTCTGAGCCACTCTCAGCCTAAAAATTCCGAAGGAGAAAATACTTGATCCGGACATTTCCTCAAAGTTATTCGCTTTCTCCCACTTTGACACCGCCTCCTTCAATTACTTCCCGGACCTTTCCAACCTTTCTTTGTGTCCTACAGACAGTACACGTTTGTGGCGGCGAGAGCCTTTTTGCCTTTTTCGGTTTAGTGTCCGTACGTGTATCATACCTAGAGCACGGCAACGCGGGCGAGCGCGGCGCCATCGCGGGTATGGGCGGGCGCTGGCCAGTAGAGGGGGGGTCGGGAGAAGCGCGATCGCCGTTTTCGTGGCTAGGCGTGGCGTGTCCATCGAGACACGAGGGAAGCACGAAAGCGTTATTTCCGGCTTGCTGCGACCAACACTTCCCTTTTTTTTAATTCGGCCCTCCGGGGGCGGGGGGGGGAAGCAACCCTAAAATCAAGTGATACGCTGAATGGGGGATCGTTAACATGTATCCTCTCCCCCACGAAGTCCTCGCGATTTCGGTGGAACTTGATCGTATCGCTTATTCTCTGCCGGCCGTTCGAGGGCCGAATACGTGTCCACACCTCGAATAATGTAGCACTCGGGTAACACTTATCTACGTTACGGTGACTAAACACAGCGGCTTGGGTAACGTCCTAACATAATGTTAGCAGTGGAGGAGCAACCTCGTAGCCCGGTAAAATAGTAATAGTGTGAATTGCGTATCAGCGAACGTTATAACGCATTAACGTTATGTTTCTTCTCGATCTCGGCGGCTCTGGTACGGCAACATGGTGTTACGCCGTGAGCGGTACTTGTACTACTAATAATATCGTAACGCAATGTTCGGATGTGTACGTTATCAACCTGACATGCACTGCTGTGATCACAATCCGCCAATTCACTAACTTCCTTACATAATGCTACGATGTACGTAGGAGGTTCTAGGGATAACAACCCAACATTGTGATAGCGTTCAGGGTAGTGTTGTTCGAATGACATCGTAAGGTTATTAGTGTTTTGGAAAACACGATAATCGCTTTTATTAACGTTATGTTAGGGCGTTATGCCCCCCTGATTCGGATAACGTAACATTTAACGTAAGTTAGGTATGTTACCTTCGGAGCTGGTCGCGATGTAACACTTGATGTTGTGATGTTTCTTTAATGCCGATGGGGTGTGTAACATTATGTTAGCATGTTACTCGCATTGACGATCTGACGAACGCTATGTTAGCACACGTCGCCATAAAAGACAACTGGACGTAACACCATTAATATATTGCTACGTTACGGTTGGATCTGGCATTGTGTTAACATGATGTTATGTTACCGTTTTGGCCTCTGATGTGCATGACATGTGTTGCCAGTCTGACGGTTGGATCTGTCATTCCATATTTTACCGCTGCGGACTCTTGGGTACGCCACATGTGTTACCAGTGTTACACTTTATGGGAGGTTGCGAAGTAGCGTAATGTTCCATTATTTACTGAATTCCAGTACTCAATTCGACGAAAGTTGACGAGGGAAGAAAGTGCTGAAATCTTCTCGCGATAAAAATGCAAGGCAAGAACCGTAGTGGGAGAGGAGAGAGAAGAGCCTACTTTGTGACCCCGGATTTGAGTTACGACTATTAATAGGAAGGAGAGAGAAAGGAAGGGCGAAGATAATAAATGGGATGGACAAAAAAAAACAAAAAAAACTCTTTCGCACTCGGGGACACATACAACAATGTCCCCGGGAGGGGAGGATAATATATTATCCCCGGTAAAAAAAACGCCCTCAAAATTTCAAAACACCCAAACCAGGGGATTTTTAGGAGAGATCCCCGGAAAAAAATGCCTCCAAAAAATAGGAAACCCCGTCAGTACGTTATCCATCTACTTCGTATAACGCCAGTACGTTATCCATCTATAACGTGTAACAACTAAATCTGCATACTCGCGTACGAGCTAACACAGCAGAACATGTTGTTGATGTTTGATTGGGGATGTACGTTATCTGCTAACTTGTGTTACTCCTACTTGTTTTGCATACAAGCTAACACATTGACATAATGTTGGTGTTTTTCGATCATGTACGTTATTAGTGCTACGATGCCATTATAATTTCGGCTAACATCCTAATGTTATGTAACTCGCAATGAGCCACAGACTATAACAAAGTAACGTTATGCTGGTGCCAGTACGGAATCTACATAACACGATAACATTGTGTTGCGCAATCGCCCGCCAATGTCGTAACGCACTACCACTATATTACCACAATATCTTGAAACCAGGTAACTTAGTACGGTAATGTTGATAACAAACCCCGCTAAGAAAACCGCTAAGCCCTAACATTGATGTGGAACGTTAAGTGTTGCGTTATCCGAGGTGTGAAATTACCTGACATCAGATGAATTCGGTGCTCGGAAACGTGCAGATAACCTGCTGTTATAAGGCTTAGATTGGGTAGGTAATTGGTTAACCTTTGACTAATGCCTTAACACTGCTGCGTTGTGCATGTCTGAACGGGTAGTCCACCACTTGTATTTGTGTCTGTGGAAGCTTGTGGCGATGTGTTTGAAAATATGTTTCCGGCACTCCAAGGAGGGGACGGGGAGGGGGTGTTGTGTTGCTCACGGTACTTTTTTGCTGGGCGCTCTCGCTCTCAATTTTTTTTTCGGGGTATAAGACCGATGATATATAATGGCAATACGATCGATGTTGCAAAGTTTAGTTTCCAAACTACACCTGTATCACTTTCAAGAAAGAGCTAAATTATTGTCATACCGCCGCTGTGGGAAGAAAGGGACAAATTGTTTGTTTTTTTTCCTCTTGTTTTTTCATGCGCCTGCATGCGCCGCAATTTATTTTCCCTAAATTTGTTGTGTTTTTGGGGCTTTTTATGCGTTTGCCTGTGCTTCACCTGGTATATACTCGTATGAATGTCTTCGTGTTTTCTCTTGATTTCCTTTATCTCCCTTTTGTCTTTTGTTTTTCTCTATTTTAATGTATCTGGGTTGCTGGCGTGTGTATCTCGTGGTCGTTTCCAATCGTGCGATGATACTATTACTACAGTAGGTATCTAGGTTGGCATTGCATGATAGTATCTCTGTCGTGGTTTTGTGACCACAGAGCTTGTACCAGGCAAGAAAAAATACCTCCCAGGATCAACACGGACCTGGGTGTGCTGGATGCCGACGGGTAGAAAGCACGGTTTGAAGTGAAGAACACACAATATATGCGATTTGTCTGGTTCGCTGGCTTGTGTATGTTGTGCTTTTCGTATTTCAGTTCGTCTTCATTGCGTTGACTAATGTCATTACCAGTACATAGTGCTGTTAATTGCGATTAGCATTATCTCTCGTAGTTTGTGACGACAGCACTTGCTTGTACCAGTACCTCTCTACTGCTGTAGGATAAACAGTCAGCGCGCGGACACTGGATGTGATGGATGTCGACAGATATAAATGAATTATTTGATGTGAAAACGCTAGCGTAGGATTGAATTTTTCCCCGAAAGTCATGTTGACACGCAATACATTCATACCAGCTGATTAATACCTGGTACGAGTATACCTGGTATGCATCACATGTACGAGGCCTAATTTTTCCTTCATCTCTTGCGCAGTTTTTTTCCCTTGTTAATACATTCCCCTCGAAGCGACTCCTTGTACTGTTGTGTGCAGGTATGCAGGTGTGCTCTTTCGTTACCACCGATTCTCGATTCTATGTATCGTATACGGTATACACCAAGTACGTAGTTTATTCGATTGTTGCGTCATAGTGGTGTGACAAATACACGCAAAGAATTTACCGAGTGTACGGACTACAATACCTGCTGTAGGACGTGTTTGCTGAACCACCCCTACCGTGCCCACTTGAAGACAACATCGGGGCTCTGCCCCTCTACCTTTCCTGGCCCTGAGTCACGCCCATCCGGCCGCACGGGTTTCCTAAAACAATCAGGGGGAAGACCGCGTGACCGAGGTGTACCGTTTTTCGGCCGGCCGTTCTGCGGCGGAGGCGCTTGAGATCGGCGGAGGGAAGCCTGTAGCGCTGGGTTCGATATCTAAGCGCATCAAATCTTCCCAGGCGGAGCTAGAGGCATTGAACGTGCGGATCAACGTCCTAAAGGTGATATACGTCGGAATATACTACTACTACTGCTGTTGCATGTATACTTGGTTTGCGATCTACTTACATACGTAGGCATGATATGCCAAGTACTTCATTGTATATCCTTCGAAATGCCATCTCATGGTTGTTTTCTGCGACGTTGGGGAGGGTCTCCACGGCCATCGATACGAGGACCGCGGCACCGGCCGCTGGTTCTCGTTTCCTATCACGACGCCAGTACCCGAGAACCCCCCCCCCCCAGCCAACTGGCAAGGGTTCTAACAAACGCAGTCTCGGACGACCGAGACCCTTAATGGTAGTAAGCCATTGACGTACGACTCCTTGTAAGCTCCGAATCGCTACCGGTCCGCAAGCAATAGCTATGAATATAAGACGGTGTAACCGCTCCGTTCCATCCACCTTCTAAAGAAGAAAGGGCGGGTGGGCGGGGAGAAAACCACAACAATAGTCCTAGCCTCTACTGTAGGCCTATCAACATCAACAGCAGGCAGTGTTGTGCCGTCCGCTCGTGTGCCTCATCTGCTGTATGTACTAGAACACCTGTGTGCGTGGAGCTGACGATGAACGAATGGCACTGCCCTTCGTGTGCCCCTTCCGGTGTTTGCTGTTTCCAGAAGTCGCCCTTTCCGTCAGTGGTCGACAGACATGATGAACTTCGCCTGTTCGCATTCGAAATTGCGATAGTCTGGTGCTTCGGATTGCTTTTGTTAGTCGTATGATATATGAGGCGAGTTATACACTTCGTACGCTCCAGATATTTAACTCTTTGATAGCGTCGGTGACTGGAGTTGTCCCTGCTGCATATGTATGTGATTGGCACCAAGGGCTCTAGGAGTGCAGTCCCATTGTGGAGACACAACCCTTGGAATGAGAATCATATTCAGGTTTCTGGACAGTGCAGTGAGAAAATGGGTTATATGGGGTGGAATATACAACCGAACGTCGATCACTGCTAGACTGGTAGAGCACGAAGAGTTGGTGACCTACGGCACCCAAGTGCGACGGGCGCCGATTCGGCGGAAGAATATAGACGGCGAAATAGCATGGCTGCAGACAAAGGGAATGGGCGAGAGGGGGCGCGCTCTCGAGCACCGCAGGTGCTGCTGCTGCTGCTACTGTCGCTGCTGCTGCTTTGCCTTGTGTGTAGTAGTATCATGGGCGAGGTATGATTGTGCAGTTTGAGCAATGCAAAATTGTGAAAAGCAGCTTAGTATCACCCTGGTTCCCTTGTCTGGCATGATCGGTTTCATTTTTAAGTGCGATTTGCGACATGTCCGCAAGCTAGAGCTCAACCATGTAACATCCTGAGATAGAGCATAGGGTTTCATTCGTTTGGTTGAACCGGACCCGACTTGAGGAATTTTTGCAGGGAAAACTGAAGAGATTATGGTTGAGCGGGTCAGCCATCTCTTGCTGGCGTCATGGGTGGTGGCTGTGAGCCCTTGCGTAATTGTGTTTAAAGTCACACGGTTGTGACAAGGTTCCCGACCATCACAGCAGAGCAGAGCAGAGCACAAGCCTACAGCTATATACTGATAGAAGTCGTAATGGCGGTTTATGGTGATTTGGCGACTACCGTAAGCGAGTACTCCCACACCTTCCCTCCGAAACTTAGCCAGAGCCCCGGGGCCAGCATCGCTGCATACCGGGCGTGATGGATGGACCCATCAGATGAAAAACAAAGCGAGAAACAGAGTCACATTGTATGTGCCATACTTGACGACGTTCCCAGTCTCCGTCCGTTGTATGTTACGATTCGAGTAGCAGCATGCATGCCTACACATCAGTAGTGTACCCGAGCATACCCCAGAAAGCCCTAGACAACATAGCATCTGCCCTAGTACACAGTGGACCGAACAGACGTGGTGCATTTGCGTCTCTTCGGGCCTGTGTGGGGGGTGCTGTGGCGTCTGGGGGCATTCTGGGTCATCCTCGGGCGTACTTATGATGTGTAGGCATGCATGCTGCTACTCGAATCGCAACATACGCTAGTAACCTACATATCATAAGAGATTGGGAACGTCACCAACTATGGCGCATAGAATATCACCGTGTCTCTCTTTGTTGTTGATCTGAGCCCCTTTACTAAGCCGGGTGTGCAGCGATGCACCCCCCGGGACCCTTCTGAGTCCAGGAGTGTACGCTAGGGTAACACGCTTCTTCGCGAGGACGACATAAGTGTCAAGTCTATTCTATCCCCGGCTCAGCGGTGCCGGCAATATACGTGCCCGTTTTTGACACACAAAAGGTCAAAACCTGTATTTCGTAAATTTACGAGTGAGAGCGCGTGGCATTCAGTGCATTCCACCAAACATGGCTCACGTGTATTGCGCAACGCGAACCCAGAGCTGGCTTGCAGAACCTGGTCGCTACCGGTTATTTGCAACATGCTCACGGCGATGACGGACACTCCAAGGTAGACCTTTCCTCTCTTTGCGTAGGGCTTCTTGAGCATTTAGAGGCCATACATGGTTTTGTTGGCTGACCAAACTCAGCCGACGGCCAACATCGCTGACGCAATGCATCACGGTGAAAACAAACGCCTGACATCTTGCACCAATGCGATGCTACCACACAGGCGGAGGCCGCGAAGGCAGAGCCGGAGCCGCAGCAACTCCTGAACATACTCCGGCACTTCATGAAACAGGACAAGACCCTGGAGGAAGACCCCTTCTACAGCGTAGCCTTCAAAGCAACGTGCGCAGCGGCCACCAAGGCGGCCAAGGCTGCCGCCGCCGCCCGAGCGGCAGCGGAGGTGGAGGCGGAGGAAGAGCGGGCCGAGCGCGCCGCCAGAGAAGCGGCCCAGGCGAAGAAGCAACCCGCAGAGGCGGCGGCGGCAGCAGCAGCAGCAGCAGGGCGGAGGAAGAGCGGGCCGAGCGCGCCGCCAGAGAAGCGGCCCAGGCGAAGAAGCAACCCGCAGAGGCGGCGGCGGCAGCAGCAGCCGCGGCAGCAACAGAAGCAGCTGCGGCGGAGGCGATTAGAAATGCCGTCATCGCGGCCGCCAACAGCAGGGCCGCTTCCGCATCGGCCGCAACAACCCGAACAGCAGCGTCCGTCGTGAGCGCGGCGGAGCACCACGGTGTTCCTTCTGCCGTGACAATGGCAACTACTACGACGGTGGCGCCCGCTCCCCCCTCGTCCTCAACGCCGGTTACGTCTGTCCCTCCAGCGGCCACGTTCGCATCATAGGCGCGCCGGGAGGTATGGCGGTAAGGTCGGCAGTAACAACTCCGCCTTCTCTCCCGGCAGGGAATCGGAATATGATTGGATTGACATACCCGTGCAATTAGAACCCGACAAGTTCACGAGCTGGCACTTCGACTGCAACTAGACATAGGCGGCGCGAAACGAGCTGAAAGTTCTTGACGGCGAGTGAGGTGACGAAAGATGGCCAACGGGGCACGGGGGGTCGGCCAGGACTGAGAGAATCCTGATAAGAAAATTCGAGGCGGTTAACCTATTGTGTGTACTCATCTATATGGCGGACACGCACGATCCCGCATTCGTTTTGTCTGGCCAAAGCCCCTAAATGCACCCACGTCTGAGGAATAGGTTCGAAACAATGTTGTGCAACACAGCTGAGGGAGAGACACTCGAGCAGGAGAGAAGCAAACGCGCGCTCCTCTAGTAATAGCGGAGATCGTGGTGGTCGCATTCTGTGCCCGGGCTTGATCTGTCCTGCTGCCTGTTGTCCGGTTGGGTTTGGTTGCCGCGTGGTTGTGGATGATCGGCTATAGCTCTCGCGAGTGGTTCGTGGGTCATTCTCGTGGCTAAAATGGTCGCCTTGAATGTTCGGCTAGCTGTCGCACCTGACAGGATATTGTTTCCCACTATCATACCTGGTATATACCAGGTACATGTTTTGTGTAGTTCGGTGTTTTCCCACCAATCAGTACCTTTCTTTCTCGTCCGAGCGAGAAAAGGGCGTTTTCTAAGGAGACATGAAGGGGAGATACTCCGCCGCGGCGATATCATACACCATCGAATGATCTGCGATTGACCCCCCAGCCCTAAAGCAACCGACTTGAGGCGAGCTCTTGCCTACTTCTATCTAAAGGCTTCGCTAAAAGAAGGCATTATTAAGTCTCGGTCGTAAGGGTTGCCGGACAAGAAAGCCGCGTGTCGGTATTCTGTCAAAAGCGTAATAATATAGTACACCGCGACCTTCAAACGGCTCGAGGAGATCGTTGGCGTTACAAAGACGCAACGGACGAGCGTTACACAAAAACGGCGATCGTCACCGCGACGCCGGCCAGAGACAGTTACAGCCAGCCGCGGCGGCCTCCTTAAAGCACTGTGCCAAAACGTCCCCCCCCCCTACCCAAGACAAATAACAGAGACAGACGCCGACAGCGCATCGATCGCTGACTGGTGACGACCCGGAAGAATACACGCCGTGAAATTAACGGGACCTCCTCCTTGCAGCAGCCAATCACAGCAGCCAACCAACCGTGCACTGCGCTCCGCGCGACACAAGACCGACCGCTAGGTATATATGCCACCTGACGTCACAAAAAAAACAAACTTGAAAACACATCCAGAGAAAACGCCGCATGGCCGCCATCATATATCGATAACACCACGTCGGTCGGGGGGGGGGGGAGGGGGGCGGTGTACCGCCCATTTCCACGGAATATAAACCTACGTGTTTCCCTCTCCGCCCTAGGACGAACTCTTCAGGGAGCGCGTGTGGTGAGCGAAAAACGACATTAAAACCCGTCCAAGCGCAGAAAAAAACGCAAGAGGTATACACACCGCCCGACAGTGGACGACACAAACAAAAAACACAAGTCTCCCCCCCCCCAAGCCCCCCGCCCCCCCTCCCTTCGCCGCTTGTAACAAGGAAACTACGTGAGGGCGCAAAGCAAGCACGCACGCATACACCCTTACCCCCCCCCCCCCATGATACCTTTTAGAAGCGCGCGTCTTGATCATACTGGTACAACAGTGACCCACCCAACGCCCACATGATGAATCCCCTGAGTTCGGAGCAAAGCTCCTACGGAGCGTAGCCGAACGGCACGGTTCCGATACAGAACGGAACCCCCCGCACTATTTCAACCATGTGCGTGTGGTGCTCATTGTCTTTTCCCGCCCGTCTTCGGGCCGGCACACACGGCTCTTCCTCACTTCTCCACGTGGCGCTCGCCGCTCAGGAACGACACGCGCAGTCTACGCTCGTGCACGGTGAGGTTGTGGATCATGATTAGCGCGTGCACCGCGGCCTCCGTAGCGCCAACACGCCCGTCGGCCTCCATGTGGACCAGAGCCTGCACGGACGGCTTAGGCTCCGGGTTGCTGCTGCTCCCCGCGGCGGGAAGCACTGACGAGGCGTCCGGGGGGGCTTCGGCGTTGGTGTCTAGGTCGACCGACGAGACGACTCCATGCTAAAGCGGGGGGGGGGGGGGGGGGGGGGGTAACGCGCGAGTGGACAAAAGGAGAAAAAGGAAGACGGGGGAGAGGAGGGGATACGGGGGGGGGGGTTAACTAAAAAGTTCAGGTGGTCGATTCAGAAAAGCCCAAGAACTCATGAACCTGTGACTTTACGAAAGGGTGGTCCCCGAGACCGAGAATAGCCACTGAGCGAAGGAGAACGTGAAAATCGCAACAACACAAAGTCTCGACGGGTTTTGGAGAGAGCAAGACACCGGCAAACAGCTCCACTCCCCGCCGACCACCACCCGAATAGCGCCCCTCATCGAGAACATCCTACTCTACATCGAAGAACAGGCACGACAGAACGTCATGCTTCCTCTGTACTACGTATACATGGCGCAGCGAGGCATGCCGAACCTGCGCCATACACCGTCAACCATTGCATGCACTGCTTTGAGCACCTCGTTGCAGAGCTACACAAGTCAACAACAGTTACAACCTGCTGGAAAAGCAATAAAAGAAAACCTTTCATATGTGTGTACTTTGTGCTTTTGCTCCGTCGTGAGAGGGAGAATGGCAGCGACGGCAAAAGCATTTTGCACGCTCACACAATCACACGCTCGCCTTTGGTTCCCGCCGCAACACTGAAAAAATTAAAAGGGGGGTTGAAGCAGGTGAGCGGGAAGCACAATCCCCAACGCGTGCTCGCAAGACCCACCTTGGCGAAAATAGCTGTGATCGCTTCCGCGGAAACGTCGGGAGACACATTGTCAACCACTAGAGTGGAACACGGAGGCGACAAGGAGTCCCGGTAGCGAGAGTCCTCGGGCGACGTGGCCATCTCGTACCTGAGCACACGTACGCACACGACGGTCACGGTCACACAGCATAACAAAATGGGCGTGTCGGTGCCGGGCGGGGGGCGGAGACAGTTCCGTTTGGCACGCCTAACCTGCAAGGTCAATGGCCAGCATGGCCGTCGGCCAATGCACGGCCTTTGTGGACCGATGGGCACAGTTGAGCGGGGCGGAAGTGTAACACAAGACACCTTGGCTCGGACGACGCGCGTAGCAGCGGCGATGGCGGCGGCATGCCGGCGGCGTTCAAGATGCACGCTGAAAAACGCGAACTCGGCCCTCCCTTCGAAAATGTTTTGTCTCTGTCGGCACCTTAAGCAATGCTCCCCCCTCGGAGAGCGAGAGAGACGAGAGCCATCGTGCCCCAGAAGATACTAGGATGGGTGAACAACACAAAACAGCTATTAATAGTGCGTCGCACGGATCAAAGCGCGCACTACTCACAAAAGCGCGGGTACGCAATCTATCATGGCGACGTCCACCCAAGAGTTATTCTCAGAGCCCCAACCCCCACTAAATATCACCAACTCACTCCTATCCCACCAAATGAAACGGCAAAAGAACCGAGGCAAGCTCGGCGTGGCGGCGACGACTTGTCCATCATATCACACCATCACCCGCCATCGACCGTCGTAGCCCTCACCCCTCCCATCGCCGCACGCACCTAAACGCAAACACGAGACGAGAGTTCTTATTCACGCGCAACGGCGGCTGCGGCTTGGCTATCTTACAACAGCGATCGTCTACGGGGAACTCGCCTGTGCATCCCCTGGTACTCGCTGAAGTCGGTGGCCGTCGGGTCGTTGATGGTCCACTGGCTGGACGCCTTCACCTCCAAGATCATGCCGCACAGGGGCGTCTGCGGTGGAATCAACGCCGAGAGGCGACACAAATGAACGATGATGACGACAGGCCGGCCGGCAGGCGGGGCGGGGCAGGGCGGGGCAGAGCGTGGTCGGCCGAAAATCAAACCAACAGAAGTACCGGCCGAGTTGCGACAGCACAAAACAACTGCTGTCTCCTTGAAAACACCGGTAAAAAGACAAAGGGAACGTCTGGTCCCCTCTCCTCCTGAGATACGACTACTGCAGTCCATCTAGCCTGATACTGAACCCACCAGACGCGGCTCAGGTAGAGAGGGACATGGACATACCTCGTTTATACAGAGAGGGTACGCGTCACCTCCTACATGGCTGTCAGGCCGTCCACCACAGTTTCTGGGCGGCAGGAAATACCGCCCACCATCGGTATATATATAGCTGATGCCAGCTTCGGCTGAAGAACAAACGAAAATAGACCATATTCCGTATTTGACACAAGCTACTGTAGTTCCCATAACCAGCGCTGCTTTTTTAACGGGTGGTCAGCCAGCATTTATTTGGAGAAAAACTACGCGATTCATGCTTACGCGCAAGGAGGACCGAAAAAAAATGGCGCGACGGCCGGGGCCGGGCCGGGACGGGTCAGGTCAGGTCGGCGAGGGCGGGGACAGAAGCTGGTCGCTCGCGGTCTCACCTGGTCGAGAAGACGTTGGGCGTTTACAGCCTGGACGGGGTATCTCATCTGCACGAGAGCCATACCGCGGCTCGTAACGAGCTTCACCTGCGCGGTGAAAGCAAACATAAGGGGTTGCGGATGGCGAAGCGGGGAGTTCAGCATGCTGAATGCGTCTTAGCCTACAGCATGTATGGGGGGCGGGGGTACTCATGTCATGCATGGCCGTAGTCGTATGGCCATAAGACCCTCGCATCCCTACACTGCCGATATTTACGGAGCATGTCGGGTTTTCACCAACCAGGCAGACAATTGATTGCACCAAGCGGAAACGCCGTGAGGAGTTTAGCGAGTCGCATTATGGGTGAGAGTTGTATCCTACTAAGAATCGCTTGTGAGGCGGACTTTCATGCATACGGATGGATGGCAGCGTCGAAAGGGTTGATTTGTTTTCCGTGTAGCCACGTCCAGAGACAGCAATGGTACACTATGTAACTACCTCGTGGGCGCCTCACCATTTTCCAGGTACACACGTGATGCTATAATTCCCCCTTGTGCTGAGTGAAGAGGTTCTCCACCCCGCAAAATTGATCTACCTCGACCGCCAGCCATGGTGACAGCTAAAAACAAAGATTGGAAGGAACCAAAACGGTATACCATGGTTGTCTAGCTCACACAGTGATTGACGTGTTGTACAGCGTCATTGCCAACCAACGCCGACCCAAACTATATATATCGTATATTGTAATCAAGATGATTACACACCCCTTGCGATGAATTTCCGACCCGAGTCTCTCCAACCCCCAAGGGGGGGTACGGAAAACAAAACACACATCGCGGCTTTAGAAAGGCCCCATCGAGATTTTCTTCTATAGAGCACCGCTCGGCGTTTGGATTCTAGCGGTTGCCGAGAAAAACCAGCTTAAGGCAATCCTTCTTCCGAGGGGGTGTGTTATCTTCATCACCCGGGCGATACGGTACTATACACCTGATATTTATAACTGGCGCGGGGTTAGGGGGGGGGAGGGGGGGTGACTGCTGATGTGCTGACTTCGGGGTCGCATTCTTGAGAGAAGAAATATCGTCGATGCATGACAAACATCGGTCGGATACAGAGTGCTGTTGTTGGTGCTTATACTACTACGGTACGTAGTCATCATGCCAGCTTCCAAAGGCGGCGGAGAGGTCGCGGGCACCTGGCAAAAAAATACCCCCTCGCGAACCGCACGACGCGCGCACCACTAGAGCAACGCACAACGCGACGCAGATTTGTTCGTCGGCAAACGCTATGGGATTGTTCTTCGAACGATTTTTCCCTGCAAATAGAAAACCAAACACGCCTCTTCCAAAGGGACAACGGGGCATGCTGCTCTCTGTTGGACAACGCCCGCTCCCACTCCCAACCACCCCACCCCTGCCGGCCAACATTTGACAAGAGCTTTTAACAGTGAGAATATGCACAGAGCTCGAGAGGTTAGGGGGTTGGCCCGAACGGAAAGAGTTCACCCAACCAAAAGGGCACAATACATATGTTACGCCTTAACTGGGGTTACAGTCAAAGTAGTGAGTCCGTCAGCAAACAGTGGTATGCGCATTTATACTGCTACTACTATAAAAAATACCAGATAATATAGCACAAATCGGTACTCTCTGGAGCAGGTAAACATCACAAGAAATATGCCGCCACCTGGCACCAGGGTATCAATCATCACCTTTATGACGTCACCGTACAGCCCGAAAAGCTGACAGAGGGCGTTAGGGCTGAGCTCGTGCGTGTCGACATGCAGCACCATGAGGATGGGGGAGCGCGCCGCCGGAGCCGCGGCCGCCCAAGCCCCCACGTCCACCCTCTCTGCCTCGCCTTCGCCCTTGCCCTTGCCCTCTCCCTCGTCATCATCATCGTCATCGTCCGTGTGGCTCTTCACCTTTGCCTCCTCCCCCTCGGCACCAGCCTCTCCCTCCCCACCCTTATCGCCTTCCACAGGCTCGTCCACCTTGCCGTCGCCCCCTCCCCCGCCGCCCCCACCGTCGCCACCGGCGCCGCTGTCCGGGTCTACACCCGCGGCGGGGTCGACCTTGGACTGCTCCGCCTTCTGCTGCCCATTCTCCTGACGGTCTACGTCGATCACTTCCCCGCCGCCTCCTTCTTCTCCTTCTTCTCCTTCGCCTTTTTCTCCTCCGGCGCCGTTCGCGTCCTCACTCTGCACACTTTCCCCGACCCCAGCCCCCACAGCTTCTTCTCGCGGTTCGGTTGTAACTTCACCTTGACTCTCGACGGCCTCGGCCTTGGCGCCGCTGCCACCGCCGGCCTTCTTCTCCTCTACCGGTTTACCCCCCTCCTTCCCCCCGTTACTGCTACTCCCGCGCCGGGACGCCCCGCTCCGCGTCCTTCCCACCACAAAAACCTCGTCCACAACATCCAGCACGGACCCACCAACAGACGCACCACCAACGGCAGTTTCCTTACCGTCTGCCTCCCCCCCTTCCTCCCCACTTGCCGCCGCCGCCACGTCCACCCCACTTCCCGTATCCTCGCCGATTGCCCCTCCCGCCCCTCCCTCCGCCGGGGACCCATCCTCCTCCGTCGCCTTCCCCTTCCCGTCCCCTTCCGCCCCGAGCGGCGTCGCCTTGCCACCCTTCGATGACGCGTCCTCCCCGTCACCGTCGTCGCTAACCCTAACCTTGGCTGTCGCCGCCGCCAGCTGATCCGTCGCGTCGGGGCCGAGCATCTCCGCAGCCTCGCGCTTGTTAGCCCTCTTCCCCTCCCCGTCCTCCTCCGCCAGGTCGCTGACGCGCACCTTGGCCGTCGCCGCGGCCAGCTGGTCCGCAGCGTCGGGTCCCAGCATCTCCGCCGCCTCGCGCTTGTTGGCGTTCTTCTTACCCACCCCCCCCCCCCCCCCCACCACCGCGACCACTACCATCGCCAGTAATAGCAGCTGCCTGAAGCTTACAGCAGCAACACCACCACTACCACCACCACCACCACCACCGCCCCCACCACCAACCCCAACCCCATCCCCACTACCCGACTCCTCCTTCTTACCGCTCCCACCCTGCGGGCTCGACGACGACAACCCCTTCACGAACCCGGGGACGACCCCACCGCCAATAGCAATCGCAACAGCGGCGGCCGTGGCAGCAGCGGCAGCAGCGGCGGCAGCAGCAGCGGCGTCACCCCCATCCTTCCCCGACTCCCCGTCCCCCTCAACCTCCTCCTCCGGCCCCCGGTAGCGCGCCGACTTCTTCGCCGCCGGAGCCGTCAGAGCCTGAATGTGAAGGGGGTCAAGACGGGGCATGCGGGACCTTGACTTCGTTGCACCCCCCGGCGATGCGCCGGCAGACTTTTTGTCAGACGAGCGGAACCTGGTCGAGTCCAAGTCCGACACAGGGCCCGCGTAAACGCCGCCAACATGGACAACCGGGGGAAAGGGAAGGGGGAGGGGGGGGCGGGGGGCGGGGGGGCGGGGGGGGGGGGGCAGGGGATCGCGGGGGGGGCGGCGACGGGGGGGGGTACGGGGGGGGGGGCAACGGGCTCGCCGCGTGGGGGGGTGGGGGAGGGTATGGCAACCAAAAAGCGCTGCTTATGGGGGGGGAGGGGGAAACTGAGGTATAAGGTGGGGGGAGGAGAAGGGAGTACCGGACAGCCGGGAGTCCAGCAACTCCCGAGGGAAAACAAGGGGGGAAAACCGAGCCACAACCGGCATTGGGCACGGGCACAGGGGCAGCAACGTACGCAAGGGACCCACCACTGCTTTCTTCCAGAAACGTACTTCAGTCAGAGGGGAAGAAATATGAGGGATAGGCCACGCCAGGCACACCCGAAACACCCAACCAACCTTTCAAGCCAAAGCCAAAACTGTTCCTACCCTCGACCATAAGGAAGGAACCTGTGGCGGCTCTCCCTCCACTTCTCCTATCTACGTTAGGTCACCTCATCTGAGGCCGGTACGCGCCGCCGCCACCGGCTCCTCCGCCTCCGTCGTGCGGGAGGACGGGGCCTGCCGGTGCATGGACGGCGGTTGCAAGCAGCCATTGTTGCCAGCGCCGCCCCCGCGCCCCCTCCCTCCACCCAGCGGCGGGGCCTAATTCCTCCCCCCACCCGCACCGTATCCCCCCGCTCTCCCTGGCCCTCCGCCGCCGCGCACCGCTCGGGCCGCCAGCGCCCAGGCCGCCGCCTCCGCCCCCCCGGCCAGGCCTTCCCGAGTGCGGCAGCGGTCTTCCCGAGCCCATCCCCATCGACCCGAATCCTCCGGGGCCTCGCTCCGAGGAGAAGGGGATGCTGCCGTAAGGGCCGCCCCCTCCCTGGGGGGGCATGCCTCCGGCGGACGCTGGGTAGACAGCTGGCGGGGGCTGGGACGGTGGGGCGGGAGAAACTGCCGGTGCCCGAGCCGCTGGAGGCGCCGCCGGCGCCGTTAGTGTTGCTGCTGCTGCCTGCGCTCTCGTCGGCGCCACCGCCGCGCGGAGGGCCTCGCCCCGGGTAATTATGTTGCCCGTACGGCGGAGGGGTGTAGGGCTGCTGGGAGAAGGGCGGGGGCGGTCCCTGTCCGTAGGCGGGGGGGTAGCCTTGCTGGACGTAGGGTCCTGGGGTGTAGTTACCGCCACTGGCACCCTTAGCGCCCGCCACTGCCCACCCGCCGCCACCGCCGCCGTTGGTGGGTTGCTGCTGCTGCCCGTATGGGCTCGCGCCGTTGTTGTAAGGCGGTTGCTGTGCGGCGCCTGGCGGCGGCTGGCTGTGCCTGCTGGGGGCGTTAATGAATGTGGGGGGGTAACGTACGCGCTGGGGGGTACTGTAGGGCTGCTGCTAGCTGGGGGGGTGGGGGGGCAATAGGGGGAGGGCTGCTGCTGCTGCGCTGCCGAGTAAGGGGAGTACTGCTGTTGCTGCGACGAGTAACTCTGCTGGGGGGCCTGTCGATGCGCGGTCGACGGCGGGGCGTTGGGGGTCGTCTGGGCAGAGGGGGCGGAGCTACCTGCACGGCGAAAGCCCGCGCTAGCGCTACCCGCACTGCCACCGCCGACAGCGGCTCCGCCGGTAGGGGCGGGGGTGGTACCTGGGGGTAGAGCCCCCTCCAGTGGGGGGCCGATGTTAAAGTCCCACGAACGCTCCGTGTTGCCCTTGACCGTCACGTTTTGCAGGTTGCTGTAACCGACGCGGATGAGGTTGCACCCGGAGTACATTTCCTAAGGACACGAGAAAGGGGGTGGGGGGATGGATGCATGCATGGATGGGTGGGTAGGTGGGTAGGTGGGTGGATGGGTGGATGGGTGGGTGGGGTGAGGAACACACAGAAGTTGCGTCGTACGGAGAAGAAAAGCAGAAAACACGCCTACGCGCTGAAAAAATACGGGGAAAAAAAAAAAAAAACGACGGGTCGTAAGGGCGGCGGCAATATCAACTATCGTATCATTACTGTTCTTGTATTGTTGTCGTGCGTGAGACCTGTTATTTCGCACCAACCGGGCCCGCTGCAGCTGCGGCATACACATCGTGCTCGTGCCAAATCGCCTGCCTGCGGTCGTAAGCCCTTTATCCCCCCGCTCTTACTCAATTCCAACCACCCATTGGACAAGGGTATCCTGGGAGGGTATTCAGTACTCGTACGAAAAAAAGTTCCGAGTAAATCACGCTGCACTTCTCGGCAGGTTGGTGGTAAATTACGCCGCGCGTCTCGGCACAGCACTCATAGTTACAACTGAAACTATAGTGATGAAAGTATGCAAAGCGCATACCGGTAGTCTACTAACTGTACCAGGTATAGAATAGCGCGTACGTGTGAGCATAGCAGCGTATCATAGGGTTGGCCTTTCTTTCGCTCTCAGATTCAGGGGATGGGCGCTACAAGGATACATCTGTACATAGTAGTGATGAGGTAACGTAAACACCGGTGTTTTCGTCTTTTCGTCTTTTCGTTTTCGTTTCCGTTTCATGCTGGGCACCACAAAAGGCACGGAAAGACGCGCTTACATTTTTAGCCAAGGTCAGAGGTGCCTCCGCTTTTTACCCCCAAGTTCAAAGAGCAACCAAGCAGACTGCAGATATTATCACCCTTGGGTACGCGTACATATACCAGGTTAACGATGTTTAACAACCGGTACGCTGATGTCATGAATATGCACGCTCGAGCGTTCCCGTCCATGCATATACCTGGCAGTACTCCGGAGTATATGCTTATGCTGTAAATCTACTTCTGCTGCTGTAGTGGTGGCACCAGGCAGACTCTACGACTACGTACTACTACTGTGTGTACGAATTACGAGGAGCCTACACGGAGAGGAGGAGAAAAGCTCAACAAGGTACGCAGTACGCCACGCTGTGACAGGTATGTACAAAATATGATACCTGGTAGGCTGCACAAGAGCACCACAGCAATGCAACAACCCAACACCAACAATGGCAGCAGTAGTCGCAATGCCGCAATCGTCCGATCGCCCGACTGTCCGTCCATCTCTCCGTCCTTTCCCGTACATACGCGGAAAATAACGTGTTCTATATATGTACGTACGTATACAAAAAAAACGGTAAACTTAAACTCGTAGACATAAACTGCTGTTGTACTGATCGTAGTAGAGGTGTACAATAGTCTACACCAGGGTTGAAAAAAGACGTCAACACGAGGCGGAGATCTCGAGCCGGAGGCGAGGTGCGACGGCGCGGTCCCTCGTCAGGTGCCCCCGGGGGGGCGCTGCTCGCAAAGGATTCGCTGGAGGCATCATGTTTGTACGTATTAATAGTACTCGTAACGTGATGCGCACAAACAAAATCTCAAACCGTGCGTTTTACCGGATTCTTTGCATACGCCTAAAAAAACATTACCCTACTAATAATTATACTAATACATCAAGGGTACACCTCGGGTACACCAGGGTATCATACCCTCCAAAACCTTTTCGCCTGCCAAACGTAAAAACGTACCCAAATCTATACCAGGACACCCCCCCCCGATACCGGCAATCTGACAATGCACCAGCGATCACCTTTGCACACGGGAATATGTGATATCGGGGCAGGCAGTATCAGATCAGCAGCAAGCAGCTGGAGCCGTATAGTTTGATCTGGCAAAGATGTAAGTACTCGTAGCAGGCAGTGGATATCGCCAAGGACGAAGGAGCACCCAAGCCGTCCGTCGCACTCGCATCTAGATTCATCGCAAGCGACACGCCTCCGATCTACCATTTAAGTATTTAGGTTGTGAGGGCTCAATTTTCTCAACATGATGATATCCTAGTTACGCCCTGCTGGCAGCCTGAAAAAGCCTCCCTACAAAGGAGAGGTTCGCGTCCTCGGTCGGGAGTCGGAAGCACTCCGCACGCTTGGGGAGCAGGCGAACCGAGTCAACTATTGGATCACTTAATGCGTGCGAGCAAAACAGCCTACTGCTGTAGCGACTGATTGACCCCTTCCTCCTCGTATTCAAGATGATGATATCATAACCTATCATATCATACTCGTATAATACCAAAAAATGCCAGGTATGTATGATTCGTATGCAAATCGAAGACCAGGCGCTTGTGCTGTGTTTATCAACCACCTCGCGACATCAGTACTCGTATTCAGTGACTTTCCATTTTCCACAAAACCGTCACTGGACTAAAATCAGCTGCAAAAGAACCCGATCAAGTGTGTACGTGTAGCTCTAGGGACAGCAGTCTATGACAGCAGTTCCTTTGCGCAAACAAAATATCAGGGTCGACTTCCCCACCGATGTTCACCAATCACGCGCCCGCAATCGCTAGAAACATATCAAGATTTTCGATTAGCTCTGGTATCGGAGAGAGCACGATCGATCACGATTGTTGTGGTGCCAATTTCCTTTAGATTCGTATTGTTATTTTCCATTCTCTCACTCGTAAAGTTTTGATTGATTTGACGTTTTTTGGGGAGACGCGCCGGAAACCAACACCACAGAAAAGAAAGAAGAAGGAAGCCACGCATCGATCGATGATCCCACCACGCATGTATACCTGCATGTCCGCGGCTTCGTGTGCGTTCATGGCCGTGTACACGTCCGCCATCTGCACAAGGGCCTGGAAGCCAGACCCCTTATCGAACATGACGATCTTGTCCACCTTCCCGAACCTGGAAAAGATCTGCTGGAGAGCCACGATGGTCACCTACAGCAGCAGTACGTACGTACGTACAGAACCGAAATCAAAAGGCACCGAAAAAAACAAATCAAAAAGATGGTGGAAAAAGAAAACAGACGGCGGGGGGAGGGGGGGGGAAAGCAAAAAAAAAAAACGAAAGAACGAAAAAACAAAAAGTCAATACGAAAGAAACAACTTGTTGTTTGTTGTGTTCCCTTTTGAGGTGCGGTGGCTGCTGCTTTCCACGGCGACGAAGACGGGCGGGTGGACGTTGTGCATGTTGAGACGGCAACAACGTGTGCAATGCGGGCCCTGCGACCGAGACCGCGAGAGGCGGCGTGGTGTCGGCCTGGGCCCGTCGTCGTAGCAATTCAGAGACGACGGCTCTGATCGCTCGACATTTTCTACCAAAAGCGAAGACAAGGTTAGGGCGTGACCTGACCAGACCGCGCGCGGAGAAAGGCAGGGAGGCTTTGGCTTTGGAATTTATGTTCGTTGCTCGGTTTGCTTCCAGGACGGAGAACCCGCCTCAACCCTTACCCCTGAACGCTAGAGGAGCAACCGGGGATCTACTGCTCCCTCTTGCTGCGTGGAACGCGACTTCATATGGTTTACACTTGATGCAGGCATTTTCAGTCTCTCACTGGGTGGACGATGTCAGTGACTCGGACCAGAAGGACATTTCCCGGTTGCTCCTGCCCGGGCCGGAGGATCTTGCCATCGGGGAAGTCGCGGGCCCTTTTCGTTGCATCGCGAAGACCGTCGCCTCCCTCGAAGGCTCCCACCGAGGACGGTGGCGGTCGCTTGTTGGGGTTCATGGTATCTGCGGCGCTAAATGTCTTGCTTCCGCGAAGTCTAGGGTTGGCAAACAAGAAAAAACGCAACCACGATAACGCCTCCAGCGGGATTTATTCCGAATTTAACCCCGTCTCTGGTGCTAAAACTCGATCACAAAAAAACTGAGAAGAAAAAAAATCAACCCGGGTATTTCTGCCGAGGGCTCATCATCGTCATCTACTGCACCGCTCGCTGCCGCTGCTATTGTTGCTGGCTGTGGGTGTGCTGTGTGCTCGCAACCGGTATCGACCTGCGAGACAGCAAGGCCACGGTGTACGTGCCTCTCGTCGATACCTAGAGGACCACCATGGCTGTGCTTCCGTCGGCCGCCAACGGTGGCTCCGCCACCGCCACTACCCAGAAGCTAGCGTCCTTGTTGTGGAAGGAGGAGACTGTGGAGGTGGAGACGTGCGGTCGCAGCTACTGGTCTTTCTTGCAGCGCGCCCGCGCGATCGACAACAAGCAGCTGGGCAACGTCAGCGCGTTCACGGTGGACGTCAGCGTGGAGGAAGAGGTGGGTGGCTGCGTGGCACTTTGGCGAGCGGGTGGCCGAGGGTTTTACTCTGGGCACATCACGGAGGGTCGAGACTTGTATTTTCGTTATATCAGAATGGTGGTGTTCCTGCCTGTGTGTGATGATGAGAAGGACGAGAGAGAGTGGGTGGTCACAGCAAGTGCGTGGCGGAAGACAGCAATTTTCAGCTGGGCTAGGCTGGCTCTCGGTGGATGCTGGTTTGGTCTCGTTTATTTACCCAGCGGGTGACCTGCCGTTTCGTTGCTGGCGAGGCGCCTGTCACGGTGCCGCTGTGCACGATGAAATTGCCGAGGCTGGCACTCGCTCGCGAGGCGGTCGGTCCCTCAGGAGGTCCATACAAATATGATACAAAAGACTCGAAAATTGAAAATTGAAAATTGAAATTTGATTTGTCGCCTGAAAAAAAAGTAGCTTTAATTTCCATACTACAGCAGTGTTGTTTTGCTTCGAGTATATTGCACGTGGGGGAGTGGGTGGACGGAGGAGCAGCAGCAGTGCAGCTGTGAGCTGTGCTGCACGCTGTGAGCTGTGCTGCACGCTGTACACCAGCAGCAGTGCACCACACAGAAACGGCTTGGGCCAAGAAGAGAAACACGAGAGAGATAGAGGTATAATTTTGTCCGTGTGCCTTGCACCGCGTCTCAGGTTGTGATATTACGTTTTTTATTGCCCTACCTCGATGAGGCCGTGGCGTGACACGCACGCGCCAAGCGCAAGCAAAAGGCCAAGCACAACAAAGGAGAGCCGACGACGTTTTCAAATTCTTGACTAAAAAAGTCGCTGAGATTTGAGATTTAAGATTCGTTTGTCTCGCGTTTCGGCGTTTTCCCGCTTTATTTTTCAAATCTTCGCAGCTCACGTCGTACTGCGCTCTCGTCTACGTACTGCTTCTGTATTTGTACTGTGCGTACGTCGTACTGCTTGTAGGTCAGCGATGAGCCGGGGAGAGCCTCACCTCCCGTTTTTGAAATTGATACCGTATGATAAGAGTAACTTAGACAGTAGAATGTTGGCTTTGTACACTGCCTGGTACCATGCCTGCGCCTGTTACACTGCTGCTGCTGCTGCTGTTACATTCGTAATATATCCGCCACGAAATAACGGTGTACTCGTACCGGGTACGTTCAAACTAACTGGTACATTCCTGCAGTGTACGAGCAGGTATTACTAGTAGAGGGGTTAGCTGTTGTGCCAATTACCTGGGTACTCGCGAGTATTACCCGGCTTGCTATTAATAGTACTCGTGACAGGTAGTAACACTAACACTTCATATTCGCCGAGTATGTTGGGCCCCGGTTACCCGGTTTAAACGGATACCCGGGTACCTGTTAATTACCTTGGGAATCCCGGGGATGGCAAGGTATCATCCCCTCAATCAGGATGGTATTTCGTGCATGTTCTCCAGGACACCCTTTCCGAAATGAATTTGCCGTCTCATGCTTCACGTCTCACACTATATTAGTAATGGGGGTGTTATGATACTATTTTGCCAATTACCCGGGTACTCTCGAGTATAACTTGGCTTGGTAATACCAGTCACGGGTACGAGTAACACTTCATACTCGCCGAGTATTTGGATCCCAGGCGCCCGGGTACCCGGCTGTTAAACGGGTACCCGGGTACCCGCCCAAAATGGCGGTACATACTCGGGAGTGCCCGGGTATTCATTTCCCAAAGTTGACGGGTACCCGTTGAAGACGGGTACTCGTCGGGTAACAAGACTACATACATGCAAAACTTTTACCTCAAGTAGTAGTACTCGTAATATAAAAAAAAAATGTAGGAATAGAGATGAAAACATGCACTGCTGTGAATACTCGTATTGCACTACGACAGTATGTACAGACTACAACACAAACATTTAAGATCCCACACAATTATCACCGGTAAAATGTGTCAAGATGTAATTTGGCCGTCTACGTACGTACACCCACCGAAGTGTAGATAGTATGAATATTACGTCGCTCTTCCGTCACTGAGTATGGGTATATTATTGTAACACTGTAACACGGCGGCGTTTTGTAACGTAGCGCATGGCCCAGATATATCATCCCCTGCCGAACCCTTTGGGATTCGTTACTATGAACCGGAACAAACATCGAACATGCCTCCAACGTAATCTAGGCTTGTCTATTACTAGCCTGACCTGCCACTTTCAACGCACTATCAACTGGAGTCTTTGGGATTGGTGTTAGCACCAATGATATTTGTTGTGAAGGGTTATTTCTCATCCTGACAGGTTGCACCCCCCCCCTCCCTTCCCCTCCGTATATTTTCGTTCCCCACGTGCCAAAAACGTTACAGGAAGTGGGTGAGGACGTTGATTTCCTCCTTCGGGACGACCTTACCCCCGAGCTCGTGCATGAGCTCACCCACTACGAAATTCTGGGTTTCGAGAAGTACGGAAATGGCGTTGGCGAGGAGGGGCTGAAGAAAGCCTACCGCAAGGCCGTGCTCAAGTATCACCCTGACAAGACCGGGGTGCAGGACGGGGAGGAGGATGAGGTGGGGTTGGGTTGGGTTTCCTTGTTTTTCTTGTTTCTCGCGTGTATGTGTTCGTGTTTGGTTTTTGTCGTTTCTTGTTTGAGCGGCCGAAGGAAGGGAGGGAGATAGAAGGGAGAGTCATTTCCGGGTTTCATCATTAGGACGATGAGGCGTTTCTGTTTTGGTTTTGGTTTTTGTTGTACGCGGCGCCGAAAAGTAGGGGTAGGCTAGCGGGGGGGGGGGGGTGTACTCATATCGTGCACGGCAGTAGTCGTATGACCATAGACCCTCGCATCCCTACAATGCCGGGACGGAGCACGTTGGGTTTTCACCAACCAGGCAGACATTGCTTGCACCAAGCGCGAAGCGCCGTGAGGTATTGGGCGAGTCGCATGGAGGGTGAGCTGCATCCTGCTAAGAACCGCCTCTGAGGCGCACTTGCATATGGACGACAGCCTCCAATGAATTCATTTAATTTCTGGTGTGGCCACTCCCAGAGACAGCAATGGGTATTGCTATGTATCTGCCTCATGGGTGCCTTACCATGTACCAGGTACACACTACGTGATACGATCATTCCCCTTGTGCGGAGTTGAGTTTATCAACCCCGCACAACTGATCTACCAGACCGCCAGATTGGGTGACCGCCAAAAAAAAAAAAAAAACGGTACCCTGGTTGTCTATTAATAGCTCACGCAGTGAGAGGCATGTTTTACAGCGTCGTCGCCAGGCGACGCCAACCCAACCTATATATATACAATATATATAAATACACAATATACTTATAGGGGGGAGGGGGGGGTTCATGGGATATCGCCGTTCGGACGTTGAGAGCACTGCTAATTATCCTGATGATTGGTCGTGGACTCGGCGGATGTGGTACCATAGCACACACAACGGCACGTACGAGGCAGACGCAGTGAGGCCGCCGGACATTACGCGCAGTATTCTCCTTTCGCAGGCTATGTACGATAAACTGGGATGCGCCGATTGCCGTTCCAGGCAGGCATGTAGTATCCCTGGCCCCTTCTTCCTTCAGTCGGCTGTTGTACATTTCATACTCTCTGTCCATTGCTTTACGGCTGATGTGTGCATTCAGTTTATTGTTTATGAGTAGTAAGTTTTGTGTGGCAACCAACAACGCCCGGCTCATCCTCCTTTCCTATCGGTGTCCTATCTCGCTCCCTGCTGTGCCCGTGTGTCTGTGTTTGCTTGCTCCCCCCAAACCCGTCCGTGCCCGGGCGCGTTTTCTTTTTGCATTCGCGTGTTGACTGTGTGTGTACCTTGCGGTTGCGGGTTCTTGGTGGGCCTTCAGGTTTTCATGTCGGTCCAGAAGGCGTTCGACACGCTGACGGACCTCACGAAGCGCCGCGCCTACGACTCCTCGCTGGAGTTCGACGACAACATCCCAGGCAAGTCAAGCCAAGACTAACCAAGTTACACCAGAACATACATATATACGGCGGTGGCCGCTAAAAACTGTCATACGATTCGTATGTATACTTGGTATGCTGACTACTGTTGTATTGATGTTTAGTTCGCCTTCGCACCGCACCCGCCTTTTTTATGGGGGGGCAAAATGGTTTGGAATTAGTGTGGGCTAGTTTTTTCAGTGGTGAAAACGATTTGGAATGAAAGTGTAAGCTAGTTTTTTGCACTGGTGAAAGGCGAAAGGGTTCGTTCACACGTCGTGCAGATGACGATCTGGAATATCTATCGTTAATAATAGATCCTGCCCCCGCCGTTATGATACTGTTTTATGTCGTGCAAGGATCTTTGTACGCTCGGAGTAGTACATATATATGTATATCCAACCCAGGAAACATGTGCTACGACATTAGATCATGCGAATACTTTGACTTCCACCCAGCAACATGCGCTATAGATCGTACAGACCATACGGATCAGGAATATATCTGCCCGGAAGGATCTAGAGCATGCAAGTGGGAATGATCTACACGATATGCATGACCTATGTAATCTGTATGATCTGTCCGAGGTGTGAATCTTCCCCCTCCCGCCATTCGTCTTTTCTTCGGTTTTCGTAGGCCGCCTATTTTTTTCTTTTTTCTTTTTTGCAATGTAACACGTGCATGCAACATGCAATCACGCTTGCACTCACTCGCTCGGTCGGTCACTCAAAAGTCACTCTGCCTCACTCTTGCAGATGAGCTCGACGGAAAGGACGCGAGCGGGCCGGACAGCTTCTACAAGGTCTACGAGCCGGTGTTCGAGCGAAACAAGCGCTTCGCGGTGATCTTGCCGGCGCCGAGCCTCGGTGACGACGATGCTCCCATCGATGAGGTACGATGACCATACGTATAGTAAACAGGGCCTACGTTACAGACAGAAACCTACCGGTATACATTTCGCTATTTTCACCATCATTAGTTGTAAACAAGGCCTACAAGGTACGAACAAAAACCTATACGTTTCCCTATTTTCACCATCAATATTTGTAAACAAGGCCTACGGCACGGACAAAAACCTACCAGTATACATTTCCCTATTTCCACCATCAATATTTGGTCCCTATTTACTGTGGAAATAGTATCCGGCCACCGTGAATCGTTTGGAGCAGTACTTGTTATTTACGCCATCCCGTTCGGTTGCTACCTCGCTACTTCACTACGTACGTACTATACGGACACCGTAGAGCGTTATCGTGGGGGGGGGGTTGCTACACCCCCCCCCCCTCCGTCCCCAAACACAAGCTCCTCCCTCAGTGCGATATACCCATCGTGAAAGCAAACTGCTGTTCATGCATACAAAAGGTGCTTTATATGTACGATCTCACAACTTTTTATTTTTTCTTTTTCTTACGTAATACCTACCAGGTAGCTGGTATTTGTTTTTTACGCGAACAGCTTCTACGAGTACGCGGGGTATTCTGAATACGGCGAAGCGTTGCTTTCTCTACCCCGTCCCCCACCTCAAACACGCCATGCCTTCCATGTACTAAACGGCCGCCGCGATTTTTTTTTTTGCTCTTGGATTTTATATGCACATACCTGGTATATTTTATAGGTGAACAACTTCTACGAGTACTGGGTAAACTTCGAGAGCTGGAGAGATTTTTCTTTGGAAGGGGAGCACGACATCGAGGATGCGCACGACCGGTACGAGAAGCGCTGGATGATCAAGGAGAACGAGCGCAAAGCCAAGGTAAAAGTAATAAGACAGCTTTTGTTGCCTTGGTGTTTTATTTAGCAGAGGCGTGTTTTTTATCACGAGAAAAGAGATTCGATGATATTGATTTCGAGATAACCGGGAGTCATTTTTTTGTGAAAAGACACGCGTAAGCAGAGGCATGTTTTTCTTTAGATGAAGTATTTTTCAAGATAAAAGGGGAGTCATTAGTTTGCGATACATGATAAAAACATGAAACGATGGAACAAAGATAAAAGGAAGAGCGTGCGTATGATATGTACCTGGTATTCTTACGAGCTTACAGCTGTGTGCATACTAATGCTGTAAAACACCCCACGACTACGAGTATACGACTGCACCACGACTGACTACGATAGGCCCTGCTTCTGGAGTGCTCCATGTATTCATGTCACACCACACGTCCGGCAACAAGCAGCCAAGGGGGTTTGCTAGAGGCGATGGCGTCCTTGTCTTTATTTGTCTTACGCCTAACCTCCCCCCCCACGCCCCCCCACCTCCAGCCACCACCAATACTGTGCGGCCACAGACTGAAGCGGAAGGAGGTTAAGCGACTGCGCTCCTGGTCGACCGAGCGAGGTGAGGACGGAGGGGGGGGGGTAACTCACGTCGTGTACCCGCCGTAGTCGTATGACCGTAGACCCTCGCATCCCTACAATGCCGGGACGGGGCACGTTGGGTTTTCACCAACCAGGCGGGGGTGTACTCATGTCGTACACGGCCGTAGTCGTATGAGTAGGGGGAGGGGGGGGGGGGTCGTGCATCATATTGTTGCAGGGGGGGGGGGGGGGGGGGGGGGGGGGGGGGGGCGTGCTCATTTGTTGCTTGCTTTAGCCATTTGAGAATTGACCATTGACCACCCGTCCATATTCGAGACTGGGCACCGTTCCTACGTACTCCTAATACAGACGCCTCCAACAGTTGGGCGCTCATTACGTTGTTTACATATTTTACACAGAAAAATTTAGGGGTTTCGAGAGTAAGTAGGCGCCGGAATGGGGGGCGGGGGGGATAACTCTGCGGTCTGTGTGTGCGCGCGTTTGTGACTTGTGTATGCGTGTTTGTAACTTGTGTGTGCACTGCGCGCTTATTGAACTGGTTATGTTGGTTGTGTCTGTTTTTTGTTTTGGTGTCCTTTTTTGTGTTCGTCTGTGTTGTTGGTTTTGTTTGTTTCTGTCTGGTGGTTTGTTTTGCTTCGTTTGCTTGTTTCTTCTTTCACGTTTGGTGTTTTTTTTTGTTGGCTTGTTTCTGCGTCGACGTACACACTTACACGTGTTTATTGGTTGGTATTGTACCAGGTACCAAGGTATGTATATATGCTTATGTACTTCAATTGCTTGATTTGTTCGCTTATGCCTGTGCTTTTCTTGTTTGCTTTGTGTGTTCGTCTACGTCTACGTATTATACATACGAACACGTCAAGAACACGTCCTTATTTGCTTGTTCGTATACCTACATACCAGGTATTTATTTATTTATTTATGTTTGCTTGTTCGCTTGTTTTCCCTGTGTTTCTTGTTTTGCAGGGCGGTTGACCCTCGCATCCTCAAGGAGAGGCTGAGGGAGCGGGAGGCCAAGGCCGCCATCAAAGAGAACAAGGTGCGTAACTCGTGCCTGGTGGTAACTGATATATATGTGAATTATACGCGTGAAGCCCGGCCTGGATCTCTGCTGACATATATACTGCTGCAGCACCTTGCAGGAATTATATATAGATAAGAACTATAGGAACGAAGAAAATGGACCTCGATACGAAAATACCAATCAACCTAATACAATCCTCTAACGATGGTTGCCGATCGAAGGAATGAATGAATAGCTGAACTTTGAACCCTTGCTCACGTACCCCCCCCGCCCCCCGCCCGACACATCCCCAACCCCGTGTATGCCTCCTCCGCCCGCCGTGACAACGACCGGTCGCCGCAGGAGCGCGAGAAGCGAGAGCGGGAACAGGCTAAGATTCAGGCGGTAGAAGATGAGAAGAGGGCAAAGCAGGAGGAGGAGGAGCGCGTAAGGGCGATCGCCAGGCTGGCAAAGGCGGAGAGGGAATCTCTCAAGAAGGAGATGCGCAGGAGAAAGAAGGTAAGGAGGCCAGAGGGAGGGGCGGGGGGGTAAGGGGGAGAAGCGGGGTGGGGGTGGGGTGGGGCAGGGGGGGGTACTGCCGGAGGAAGTTGAAAAAAACTGAACCTACTTGGAACCCGTACTTGCGTATATCACTTTTGCTTTTGTGGATGGTGCAGATATCGAGGAATAAAATAGATGCTGAACGAGCGGTTTCACCTATTTTCCTGCCCCCCCTCCCCCCCGCCTTCCTTGGGTGGTGGGAAACCTTTTTACCGACGAGTATAGCTAGCACCCTGTCCGCAATTGTGAGAACCTTTTTGTGTATTTTTTATGAAAACCCGAACCGTCCTTAAATTGACGGACAGAGTGATACCTGGTATTGTTTATAGCCGCCCTTTCCCCTTCTTCGTCGCCCCCCCCCCCCCCCCCCCCCCCCCCCCTTGCTCCTTCTCGAAAAGGGTGCGTGGTCAAACGTCAGAAGGCAGGCAACGAATGAGTACGCCCCCCCTGATCCCCCTTCCTCAGCGTCTTTGCTCAGGCAGATGAAAACCTTTGACGTATGAGAGATCATGATCTACTCCTGTAGATTATGTATAGGCCATTCAGACCCCAACCCGCCGTTATGAGTTGTTGTGCACGATCTGTACAGTACAGATCCTACTGAGGGAACGTGTTCTAGATCATGCAGAGTGTACGGCTTGCGCCCCCGATAACAAGACCTAGATCATACCCATCACATACAGACGAGGGGTGCACTACATACTGCCATGATAGACCTACTGTGCATAACGGTAGATAGTTACGTGGGGATCAGTGATGTGTACGATTTGTGAAGCCTTTGCCAAATGCTTCCTGTTGCCGATATTCTGTGACACGCAGGCTATTACATCGCCTACCCTCCCCCCCCCCCCCCCCCCCCCCACCACACACACACACCGCCTGTCTCCCGCCCCTCAAGCTACATACGTTGTTAAATTATTGCATACATTAGCAGGAATCAAGTCAATTCCTTGGAGGCTGTCGTCCATATGCAAGTCCGCCTCACAAGCGATTCTTCTATTAATAGTAGAATTCAGCTCACCCTTTGTGCGACTCGCCCAACACCTCACGGCGCTTCGCGCTTGGTGCAAGCAATCAATTAATGTCTGCCTGATTTGTTTGGTTGGTGAAAACCCAACGTACTCCGCTCCGGCATTGTAGGCATGCGAGGGAGGGCCTACGGTATTTTCGACTACGGCCATGCACGGCATGCGGCTAATGAGTACACCCCCCCCCCCCCCCCCCTCCCTAAGCACAGGAAGGGGATAAGATAAGCTACTTTTTTTTAATAAAACATACGGCAAAAACGTAAAATGAGGCGCCCCCCCCTAAATCTAAATGTTGGAAGTGCCTCTCCTCTGCCAGGAGTAGGAACGAACGGTGCTCCGTCTCCACCAAAGAGATGCGTGGCCAGCGGCCAAATGACGGAAGGCAAGCAACTAATGAGTACCCCTCCCCCTCCTGCCGACGCCTTTCCGCTGCCCCCCCTCACCCCGCCTCCTTAGGTGATGAAAAACCTTTACTCGTTGGCGGTGGCGAAGCTGACAGTGGACGGCGACGGGGCGGAGGCGGGCGTGACGCCGGTGGGGGAGGAAGACATGGAATGGTTGAAGGAGAACCTGGTGCTCGACCAATTGAACGCCGCTATTTCCGCCCTGGGGACGGAGGAGGTGAAAACAATATTTTGCGCCGCTTTTCTTTTTTTTGTTTTCCTCTTGCTTTTTGCCGTTTTTTTTTCGTGTTTCTTTTTAGTCTCGATTATAATTTGCCCTTTCTTGTACTGATGTATTATAGATCTATGCTCTTGCCTTATTTTGTGTGTTTTTGCCTGTTTTGTCTCTTTGTTTTCCAAGTGTCTATTTTATTTCTTCCTTTTCTTAGTAGGTTCTTCATTTCTTTCTATCTGGTCACCTTTTTTACTTGTTTTTTTCAATATGTATATAACTTTTTTCCGCTATCCCGCCAGATTTCATTGTTAACCCTTATAGGACTGGAGTCCCGTTTTGGGGACAAATCACTTATAATTAGAGTGGTTTGTCCCCAAAACGGGACTGCAGTTCTAAAAGGGTTAACTTGAATAACGGGTGTGAATTAATACAAAAAAATGCCGACAGATGAGCCGATCGGCCAAAATCCGGCCGGTTTAAGTCTGACAGAATTTCGGGTGATTATCGGCCGAGTATCGATTGATTTTAGGCCGATTATAGGTCAATACTGGACCGAATATTAGTCAACATTGGGCCGAATACCGAGTATTGATATTTAAGCGTATATCGATCGGTTGATGCTTTTTTTACCGCACACCGGTTGATGTCTGACTGGCCGTCTTTGTTGAAGAATATACCAGGTATATGATATCGGTGGATGTATGACACCAACATCGGTTTTACTTGATATTTTGACCGAACAATATCGTCTGACATGTGACGGAATGTGTTCCCCGCTCAATCGACCCCTCGCTCGACTCGCTCGCTCACTTGCTCGCTCGCAGAACATCACCGTAGAGGGCCTCGGAGTAATGAAGGAGTTGTTGGCGACCCGGAAGGCCGAGCTCCAGCTGGAGGAGGAGGCGGCCGAGGCGAAGCAGGTCGCCGAGAGAGAGGTGCGTTTGTGCCGCCACTGCACTGCCAGTGGGTGGTGCATAGAGGGTGTGGGAAGGAGGGGTGGTGAGGGATTAGGGGGGGGGGGTGTGCTCAGGTCATGCGTGGCCGTAGTAGTAATACGACCTTTAGAGACCCTCGCATCTCTACAATGCCGGGAAGGAGCGGAGCACCTCGGGTTTTCCACCGACCAGGCAGGCAGATGGGGGTTGGGAGGAGGTTGGGGTCCGTCCATCCATCCATCCATCCCCCAACGGCGTTGATTCTTGATTTTTTAAGTGTTGATCGTATTTTATTACGGGACACCATAGTAAGTAGAACCTACGGAACACACAAAAAGCTATATGTTTAGACCTATTTTACTAACAAAAATTGGTCCTATTTAATATGGTTCGTCCTCCGTGATGCCAGGTATTTAATAGTACATACCGTTACGCAGCATGTTGCCATCATCCTGTTCTATATACAAACAGCAGCAGTACCATCCGTTACCATGTCATCATCGTCCTTGCTTTTGATCTCTCACCTTCGTCGTTTTTGGTTGATGTCGTTTCATTTCATTCGGGTTTGTTTTTGTTTGATTGTTTGTTTTGTTTTTCTTCTTGTCGTGCGTATATATATATATATATCTGAATGAATATATAAATATATGTGCTATGTTATGCAGGCTCTGGTGAAGGCGCAGTTGAAGATGGGCTCCGACCGCGAGTCGCGCAAGCGGCCTTGGGAAGAGAACGAGCTGTCCTCTCTCGCGAAAGCTATCGTCAAGTTCCCCGCGGGATCTCAAAACCGTGAGCAAAATAAAGATCTTGTCTTTTTTCTTCCTTTCTTTTTCTTTATTTTTCCATCTATTTTTATTACGTAGCAGTACTTTGAAATGGGTTCGTGGCTGGTAAATTTGTTAAGTAAAAATGTTTTTCCTTTTCTATTCCCTTGCAACTCCCTCCTCTCCCTCCTATTAATAGTGTATACCTGGTATTGTTCAACAGAATCCTCGAAAGAAAAATATCCTATTTTTCATTTTGTTTTACGAGTATAGTCTATACTAGTATAGTCTATACTCGTATGAAATATGTGCTCTTTTTTCTTTTTTCTTGTTGAAACCATGTTTCCAAAAAATAAAAATAAAACGCAACTTGCTTGCTTTCAACCTTTGTAATGTACTGTATTTCATTTTATTTTTACATCATATTTTGGCGTTATTATCATCATATGATACTTTGTACTAATTATTACGCCCCCCCCACCCTGCCATAATCCGCCCCACCACCTCGAAAAAGGCTGGGAGCACATCGCGCAGTTCATCGCACAGGCGACACGCGCAAAGGAGCCCTTCAGCAAGGAGGACTGCATCGCCAAGTACCAGCAGATCCACGCCGCCCCCGCCGGCCCCCAGAAGGTCATCACGCCGGCGGCGGCGGTCCCTGCCGCAGCAACTCCCGCGACTGCGCCCGAGCGACCTTCCCGCCGACAGCCCAAGGTTTGTCTTGTGTGTGTTGTGGAGGGGGGGGGGGGGGAGGGGGGTTACTTATGGCATGCATGGTCGTAGTCGTATGACCATAGAGGGGGGCGGGGGGGGGGGGGGGTGTACTCATGTCGTGCACGGCCGTTGTCGTGTGACTACTCATTTGTTGCTTGCCTTAGTCTTTTGACCGTTGACCACGCATGCATCCCTTTCGAGATGGAGCACCGTTCCTACAACTCCTAACAGAGACACCCCCAACATTTGGGCGCTAATTACCTTTAGGGGGGGGGGGAAGGGTGTACTCATATCGTGCACGACCGTAGTCGTATGACCATAGACCCTCGCATCCCTACAATGCCGGGACGGAGCATGTTGGGTTNTTACTATTTTCGGCGATGTCCCTTCCACTCCTCCTGTGTCTGTTTCGTGAGTTTTTTGTTTCCTAGTTGTGGCTGCTACTGCCGCTGCTGCTGCTGCTTGGGCAGATATGCGCGCGCGGGCGCTAGACCGAGACGGGAGAATAATTCAGTCCCGAGAATATTTGTTTCTCTCTTTCTCTCTCAAGGCACACGTAATAAAAAGTACAACACGGTCACCAGCGAAAGAGGAGAAGCAGTGGCACGGGCAGTAAACTGTCTCTTATACACATCTCATGTCGTGCACGGCCATAGTCATATGACCATAGACCCTTGCATCCCTACAATGCCGGGACGGAGCACGTTGGGTTTTCACCAACCACAGGCAGAGGGGGGGGGTAGATGTCGTTCTTGGACTGCCCCTTAGCGCGTGGGTTCATTTGTGTCTCAAAAACCTCAATTATCAATGTCTGGTGTCTCTCGTACCGGTATGATACAGTAGTACTACAATAGTAGAACCAGGTATATTGTTTGATTTATGTGCTTTTTGTGTGTCTCCGTGATTCTTGTGCGTGGCCATGATTTGTGATTTGCGTGTGTTATATATATACATACCTGGTATGTAACATGGATACTGGTACATGGTTTTGTGTTTCGTTTTGTAGATTAGTGTGAGTGTCTTCTCTCGCCTTATTATCGCGTGTGTTGTTTTCTCTTGTAAAAAAAAATATTGCGTGTTTTTGCTGTATGCATATATATGGTGGGTGGGTGGGTACGTAGTGAGTGGATGTGGGCGGGGTTGTCTATGCTGTGGTGTGTGCGTGCACGCGCTTGTGTGTGTCTTTACTTGCTTGCGCTTACGTCTGCGTACATCCTTCCGTCTGTTGTCTTTGTGTTGTCTTGTCTTGTCGTGTCTGCACAGGAGGACGTCTGGAGCCAGACCCAGCAGCAGCAGCTCGAGACGGCCCTGGCCCGCTTCCCCATGGGCATGGACAAAAACGAGCGATGGGCGTCCATCTCCGCCGCCGTGCCCGGCAAGAGCAAGAAGCAGTGCGTCGAGCGCTACAAGTTCGTCAAGACGCAGCTGCTCGCCAAGAAGAAGGCCGAGAAGAAGGCTGCCGAAGCGGCGAACGGGGTTGGGGTGGCAAACGGTAACGGGTCTGGGCCGGTCGAACAAAAAAAGAAATGAAATTAAATGATTGATTCATTGATTTTTGGATTTTTGTTTTGTTTTGTTTTCGTTTTTTTTTTCCTTCACATTACTTTCTTTTTTTCGAGAGAGAGAGGGGTGGGGGATTATGATGGGATGGGGAAAGGGATGTGAGTTTTTTTTTTGTTTCTTTCCTTTTCTTTTTTCTTTTTTTTTTGTTGTTTTTGTGTGGCGCAGCGTCACCCGACAGGCATTGTTTGTGGTAGTACATGGAAAACCGGCTGGCGTTTTTGTGGTAAGTGTTTGTTTTTTTTCTGGGAAGGTGGGGGGAGGGGGGGCGCAAAGACTCTTGTTTTTGCTTAAATCATTTGATTTTGGTCCTGAGATTAATCTTTGATGGATGTTATCGATGAGTTCGTTAGTTGGAAGGCGTTTTTTTGTTATTGGGACGTCGGGGAGCGTACCTTAAACATCGCGGCGGAACAAAGGTCATTTTGAGCGGCGGCCGCCCCGTATAGCCCGTCGTGGACAAGGTGGTAGGCCAAGGCGGGGAGGAATGGGGGAGGTGGGTGGAGATGGAGTCAGCATAGCTCGACGAACAACCAGAAGGGGGGGGGGGGTTGGGGGGGGGGGGGGGAAGACCGGGAGTTGCCGTGGATTTTGCGTGTTTTCCCGGCGGGTCCATGTGTTCGTTGGGTGGGTGGGGTTGCTTGGGTTGTGGTTGGGGTTTGGACTACCGCTGTACGGCGTTGCTGTAGCAGGGTAGAGGGGGCGGGGGCAGCTAGCCGTGTGCTTGGATCCCGGGTGGGAGGAGTGAGAGTCTGGTCTGGTTCCGTTGCGTCCTGTTGGGTTGAGTTAGGGTCCAGTCATCGGTTTGCATTTTGCACGCTTGCAGGCGATAGTAGTAGTACAGTAGTAGCGCTTGCCTTTCTCTTTTGGCTTGTGCTCCGGTTTGGTTCAATAGGTTCGAAAAAAGTTCGGGTCGGTTCGGTAGGTTCGAATCGATTGGAATCGGCTCGGTCGGTTCAATTCGATTCGGATGGGTTCAATTCGATTCGGTTCGGATTGGGTGGGGAATAGGTTCGGATCGCTTCGGTAGACCAAGTGGACGGCGGGAGGTATTTTTTTTACTATTTTCGGCGATGTCCCTTCCACTCCTCCTGTGTCTGTTTCGTGAGTTTTTTGTTTCCTAGTTGTGGCTGCTACTGCCGCTGCTGCTGCTGCTTGGGCAGATATGCGCGCGCGGGCGCTAGACCGAGACGGGAGAATAATTCAGTCCCGAGAATATTTGTTTCTCTCTTTCTCTCTCAAGGCACACGTAATAAAAAGTACAACACGGTCACCAGCGAAAGAGGAGAAGCAGTGGCACGGGCAGTAAAAGCATGCCTCCAGGAGGTCTTCGGTGCGTGGACGCTGGTATTGACAGTCCTTCATCGCTCGCTACAGATCGGTTCGATGTCGATAGTGGTGCACGTTGTGGTGGGGTTCGATTTGCGAAGGGGTTCTCGTCGCAGCGTATACTTTTTGGGGGCCGTGCGTACTTGTGGATCCTTTTTCTTTGTAGTCTATGAGGAGATGAGAACATGTGCGTGCGTGCGTGTGAGGTCTTGCGCGCGGTGTGCTCGAATAATTTTTGCACCAACCCACCAGTATTATTGTACCGCCGTGTTATCTTGCCATCTTCCATGCATGCATGCCTTTTGTTTTATCGCTGTACTCACAGCACCGAATACTGCTACTACTACAAAACTATACCGCCAATGAATGATGATTTGTTTTGTCATTATCGTTGACTACCGCTGTACCTTGTTGGGGGGGGGGGTTGTGTGTGTAGTTTTCGCGATTGTGGTGGGTTCTGGCGTGCATGCGGGACCTGAGGGCTAACGGCTTGGGGGCGGGGAGGGGTGACTGGGACGTGAGAGTCCATGGCCGATTGGTTGTTGTGTTGGTTACTACTCTGTGTCTTGCCAGCTTCGCTAGGCTTCGTACGAAAGTTTGGTTTGGGGAAGCAGCCAGCTTTCAACATGCCAAAAATGAAAACTTCTTGTTCTTTTTTTTCCCCTGTGCCGACTGGCGTCTCATGAAAAGATGAGTTTTTTTTTTGTTTTTTTCATGTTCATGTCCGTCTTTCGTTATATCTGTGTCTCAAATGTATGTGTGTTTGTCTGGCTACGTACAAATGTCTTTCTGTTTCGCACGTTGGCGACTACAGGCAAAGGCAAAATCGCTACAAAAACATATATGGGAAGCTTGCTGCCGAACTGGTTGTAAGAAAGAAGAGGCTGTTCTGCGTCTCTACCGCAATGCTGCGTATCTGTCTCATATGTCTGTACTGACTGGTATACTTTGCATCTGTCTCGTCAGTCTGCCCGACTCGTCTCGTCTGTCCAATCAAGCCACTCTCCAGGCATGACTCTCGCCTTTTTTTTTCCTGAAACGATTTGACGCCTACACCGTGACGGACATCGATCTACGAGGCGTCTGATCGCGCGCACAGCAACTGCCTGTAGTCAGTAGTATCGTCAGTACCGCTCCCGTACACTATACTCGTATGTGTTGGCACTACCGTGCGCACTATTCCATACTTGCATTACATCGTCTTGAAACCTCAAGGAGCATCGCCAGTGCGGGAAAGGGTGGTGTCGTCCTCGGTTTTCGCTGGCGCGTGTGGGAATCGTTCAATAGTGTCATGGCGTTCAACGTGATCGGGTACGGCAAATACGGTGATGTGTCGTAGCTAGCTATACTAGCGGAGGTCTTGGAGTATGAACGGGGGTCAGGTGGTGAGGCACTCCCCGCTATATACTCTAGAGAGAAGGCAAAGTTAGTCAACCGTCACCTAAGGTTTCCAAGATTATGATGGCGTATTGATACGGGATCAGTATATATCTTGGGAGTCGGACAACATACCACGTATGTATGTACATACGGTATATGTTTCTAGGCGCGGCCCCGACGAACGCAATACAGATGAACCAATGCCACGCATCATGGATGATGTGCTTGTATGCTTGCATATTATCACGCGGATCACACGCGTGTTGCATGCATCACGCGGCACATGCTCGAATACCCGCTTTGTGCTTGCCTGGACCTCGAAATGGTTGCATTCCGAGGAGAAAGTGGACGGGTAGCTGGAAGGAAGGACCTGTGAGTGCCAAACTGATCCTACAACTACCAACGCAGACTGGGTTCAAGGTGGGTGATTGAGATTTAGACCCTGGATCCGCCATAAAATGGTGAACCCAGGGAGATTCATAAGAAAATGCGTTTTGTTTACTTGTTTTGACTCCTTGCTGTTGCTAAAAACCCTGTGTTATTATGCTTCAGCGATGCACCTAAGACTTATTATGTACTACCAGGCATATACGAGAACTACTATACGAAGTGTTGCTGCTACTACTATCGACAGTAGTAGTAGTATAATTGTACCTTGGTAGAAACGTGAATTATTGCGGGTACATTGGGTGGGTAGGTGGGTGCTTTAGGTAGGTCCGGGTTTTAAAGACGAGAGTTAGTTGCTGCTGTTTGTTGTTGCTGTTGTTGGTGGTGTGGGTCTGACATGACGACGATATAATGGCCTCTTCCGGCAACGTAGCACGTGGTCACGTAATAGCAGAAGGGGCCACAGGCCACAGACAGGTAGACCTAAGCCATATTTGGTCGGCTGGCCTAACGTTCAAACGGACGAACCATTTTTCAGGCATTACCCAACGCACGACGCACGAGCACAATCATCGTTAGCTTCGCGCGCTATCACGTATACTATCCAGTATCCCTCTCTCTTTCTCTGTCTCTGTCTCTGTTTCGTGAAGAAAAAAAAACGCTCTGGACGGAAAAGTGAGGGTCTTTTTTTTTTCATTAGCAACACAAAGTTCCTTAAATTGATATATGCGTTGCCTCAAACAAGTCAGCTGCGAGTTCGACCAAAAATTGGTACACAATCTCAGCCGGCTTTGAAAGCTGAGTAGTTCATGCATTCCATGTTTTCAGTGCGGGAAGGGAAAAAAAACACATGAACGATTTTTACGAAAACGAAACAAAAACTGTTTCAATAGTAAAAAGCCTGAAACTTGCGCAAGCTATCGTACTATATAACAATACTTTTAAAGTCCGAGGCCGTAGTCGGGCACGACAATAACCCTCCTCCCCCCCACCCCTCCACCACTTTCCACCGCCTAACCGCGCCACCGATGCATTACTATAAAAACCACGTGGTGTCTGTCTGTGGGACATCGCTCAGAGAAATGAACTGCCCTTACCGCCCCGTCCCCGACCTCTACCTGGTTCCATTGGCCCCCCCGTTCAGACTCTCCCCAACACCTTATCACCTCGTTCATGAATAGGCGTGCGTTCAAAATGTATAATAATTAACTGCCCATCCTCCCTCGCCCCCCTCCTACCCGCTACGCACAAAAACACGGGTGTCTTATAAAGTTCGCTAAGACAAACGATGCTCAACTCCCCCCTCCCGCACTCTCCTTAGGGTCTATGGTCATACGACTACGGCCATGCATGACATGAGTACACCCCCCCCCTTCCCTTACTAGCCACCGATAAATTACACGTGGTGGTGTTTGTTTGTAGATACGGCTAAGATTATTGAACTCGCCCCCTCCCCCCGCCGCTACGAGTTTTTGCCAACAGCAACTGCAACAAACACAACAACCGCAACAGCGATTTTTAGCCATTAACGTCACTGGCTGTGATACATACCTGGTGCCTGGTAAAGAAGTTACCAACCTAACAAACACCATCCGTCGGAGCAAAGTCAACTACGAGTGCCGCTATTGAAACTGAAGCTGTATCTGGAACTGGAACTGTGACTGTATCTGCAACTGCAACTACATCTGCAACTTCAACTGTAACTGTAACTGCAACTACAACTGCAACTTCAACTGCAACTTCAACTGCAACTGCGACTGCAACCTCAATTTCAGATGCAACTGCAACTTCAACTGCAACTTCAACCGCAATTGAAACTTCAACTGCAACTGCAATTATAGTTGCAACCGTAACTGTAATTGAACCTGCAACCGTAACTGTAACTGAAACAATAAACAGGAACACAAGAACACAATAAGCAGGCCTCTCTAACCGCAGACCGAAGCAATCTCTTAGTGCAAAACGAAGAAGAAAAAACAGCCGAGGACAAATATAAAGTCTCTCTCGTTGCCAGCCCCTCGACGCCAGCCCTTTTTAGCGCTGCAACAATTACGCCCGCAACTCGATACTCCAAGCACTGCTGGTGTTCCCAAACTACTTGAGTGACGCTGGAAAAGGGTTTTAATTTTTTCAACATTCTGGCAGAACCGAAAAACCCAGAACAATGCAAATCCGGGACAGCATCGACAACTAAAATTCCCATATCCCACCCCTTAACACCCTCCCCCCCTCATCCCTCCGTCCCCCACCACCGTCCCCCTCGCCCCAATATAACTCCCAAGCAGCGGCTTCAGATAACCATGCTCCTACAACATATTATCATACAACGACGACTCGCCCAAACTATCGCCAAAATCGTGAAGCAACCCCCCCCCCTCCCGCCCTCCCTTCCCTCCCTCCCTCCCTAAACCGGTTCTTAGCAGGATGCAGCCCAACCCTTCATCAGGCGACTCAGCCGAAACACTTCGACGCAAGCGGTTTCGTGCTTGGTGCAGAGCGAATGCCTGCCTCGTCGGTGAAACTCTATCCACGTGCTCCGTACCGGTACTGTAAAGGCGAGAGGGTCTATGATCATACGACCTATCGCCTGCAGTGACATTAAGAGCAGGCCGCCCTTCCCCCCCCCCCGCGGCCCCCCTCTCCCTCCCCCCCGCCTCGCAACCCCTTCCCTCCCTCGGATATAAATTATTTCCCTTCTGCAAGCACACTACTAGTAGATTATTCCACTATGTCAGGAAAATTGAAGGGCCGTTTGGTTATTCACACTATTATAACACACACACAAAAGTTCTTACATTTCCGGACAGGGTGGTAGGAACTAGGAAATTTCGTTTTCGCCGACAGTGGTGCGAGACAAATTATATTCATAGGACCAAAACAAGCCGCCACCAACGACAAGCCTACAATCCTTACAAGTAGGAAGAGGCTTACCTTACCGCGCGTACGTCTCGCGAGAAAAAACGACGGTAGCGACGACTTCGGGGGTGGCGGGGGCAAAACTATAAAACCGCTACGATAATCAGGTCTGCGCGCCACTCCATCACGTCAGCAGACCATGGCAGCAGAAGCAAAAATGAACAGCAGCAGCAGCAGCAGTAGAAGCAGCAGCAGCATAAGCAGCAGTAGAAGCAGCAGCATGAGCAGCAGCATAAGCAGCAGAATAAGCAGCAGCATAAGCAGCAGCATAAGCAGCACCAGAAGCAGCACCAGCAGGATCGGTGGTAGCGGAAAGTCAAAGGCCATCGCCACCACCGCCGCCACCGCCACCACCAGCGCTGTTGCACCCGAGCATAGGGTCTTCAGCGGGGGGAAACTTGCGTTGGGAAAAGCGCTGACCCGTCGCCGTGTCCCACCCCGCGCAAACCCACCACTCTCTCGAGCCACGCTTTCTCGAAGTGGAAGAGCTCTTCCTCGTTGCCGTCGCCGGACATTGTGAAGCTGCCGCCATCGCATCCAGGGTTCTTGATTCGCCTGCCAAGGTACGGCTCCGCTATCGTCCCAGCGCCGATCCCGGGACCGGTTCCACCACCACCTTTCGGGTAGTGCGCAGAACTATCCCCGGAACCGTTCGCGAAGCCGTTCCCGGAACCGGTCCCGATCCCGGGACCGTTCGCGAAGCCGTTCCCGTAATTGGTCTCGAACCCGTTCCCGGGACCGGTCCCGGAACCGCTTGCGGCGTCGTTCGCGAAACCATTCCCGGAAAGGTTCGCTGAACCGTTTGATGAACCGTTTGCTGACCCATTGGCCGCACCGTTCCCCGAACCAGCGCCGACTCGGTTCCGGGGATCATCCCTAAAACCACCCCTGGAATTTTTCGCGGAACAATTCCCACAACCTTTCGCGCGACCATTTCCGGGGCCGTTCCCGATAACGTTTCTGGGACTAGCGTCGTCGGAAAGGGCTCGCTCCGCCGCTTCCCGGGCCACGGGAGACAGGGTGGAGGGGTGCAGCAGCTCAAGCGCGAGGGCTTCGGCCTCCATGACCGTCGAGGGGATCTCCTTCATCACGTGGTGGATCTTGTTAAAAAAACAAAGTTAACGATGCATCGGGGGGGGGGGGTGTTCGAGCAAAGTGGGTGTGGTGTGTACGCAGGGGGTTGGTTCGGGTACGGTGGGCAGGCGAAGGGGGTGTATTCATTTGTTGCTTGCCTTAACTCATTTGACCATTGACCATACATCAGGGATGTAGGGGAAGGGAGGGAAGGAGGGGAGGGGGTTATAACGTGGGGTGGATTATCTTACCGTTTTCACCAACTGTATTGCAAAACCTACCCCGACTCTAAATTCGAGCATAAATAGTTTGTCGCCTAAGCATGAGCAGAGAAGTGTAAAGGGGCTATTCATAGCTTAACGGTGGGAGCAGAACTCAGGGAGGAGGAACCAAGCGCGCTTGCGAGATAAGGTACTCTGAAAAAGGCGCAGTCGGCCTTTTGGAAGGGGGGGCCAGCTTTGACCGGAGCGCCGGGACCGTTCCGCTCGACGTAGCTCTCGAAACGACGCACCGCTGCCGTCTATCACCCGGGGGTGATCAGATATAACACACCCCCTCGGACTGTTCCCGAGATATTTCCAAAGATCCAGCATTTTGTCGGTGTATTGTGCCCTCCATGCTTCAGCAGAGAATAGTCGGCTTTGAATTTGTGTCGCAGGGGGTGTGTTATCTCGCGTGGTATACGGTATACACTGGTTATATAGTGTGGGGGCGATCAGTGGGGGGTTCAACACGGCGGTCTCCTATCATAGCGTATTTGCAAAAAGAGTAACACACGCAAATCATGGACAAGCACCCACCCACCCATCAACCCACCCATCAACCCCACCCACCCACCCACCCACGCCACACATCTCAATACCTGCGGGGAGGAAGAGACGTACGTCCCGACGGCGGGAGCCTTGGCGCAGAGGGTACTCATGGTCTTAGCCTCCGCGGTGGCCGAAAACAGCGACCTCCGGGGAATCCACAGAGATCTGCTCAACGTACAATGGACAAAACAGCCACCAACCCCGCGCGCGACCCCCGCGCGCCCGCCGCCCATCCGCACAGACACAAGAGACGGTCGGAACAGCGCAGAGGAAGCGCCGCCCGCGCACGTGTGGTATGGTATATATATAGCATGGTGGTGGTGGTGGTGGTGGTGGTGAGTCGAGGGTCGCTTATTTTTGTATTTGGGTTGTATTTAGCTCAACAAGTCAACGTTTAGAAGTTGTGTTCAGAGCGCCGCCGTGCACGCGTGTGTCATGCTGGTGGTGGTGACTGACCCGAGCGTCTGCTTTGTGTTTCGATTTAACAGGGGCAGGGGGGCTTGTTTTTCGCTCTAACACGTCGAAAACACTTTGCCGCCCAAAAAGCATCAATGTCCTCGCCGTCCAAAACATAAAACCTATTTAAGGCTTCAGAAACATTGAAACCCTTTTGCCGGTCCCAAAATCATGGGAACCGTTTTACAGTTCAAAAACGTTTTTGTAACCGTCTGAAAACATCGAAACCGTTTCGCCGTTCAAAAGCACTGAAACCGTTAAGCCGTCCACACTCGTTGAAAACATTTTTCCATCGAAAAAGACCGTCGAAAAGTTTTTTTTTGTTTTCGGACAATTGCCGTCCAAATATATAAACCAGCGGTGAAGAAAAACAAAAAAATGCAAAAAAACAAGAGTACGCACTACGACAGCGTGAAGGACAAACACGTGAGTCTAGCGTCAAAAACAGCAAAACATAAAAAAAAACACGCACACACAAAAACAAACGTTCACGCGCACCTGTAAAGCGTCTTGAGGATCTGTGACAGACGACCAGGTCGATCACCACCACCACCACCACCACCACCATCACCGCAACCACTACCACCCGCATCATCACCGCCATCATTACCACCACCGCCACCCCCATCGCCGCTACCGACGGCACCACTACCGACGACACCACTAGCGACGACACCGCTGACGCTGGGGTTTGAATCGCCGCCGCTGCGCCTTCCGTGGCGAACGGAACTTTGGCTGCCCTGAGATATCCGTCCGACCCCCCCAATTGCTTCCTCGGGAGGGTTAAAGTCTGATGCCGCTGCCTCCAGCGCTGCCATCGAAGCTTTCGCCAACGCCACCTGTTCATGTGCAAAATCGCCGCAGTATTCACCGCAAGCACCAAGCGGTGGTTTACCGCGCGAAATAGAAAAGAGAACCATATGTTTATATTGAAATTTAGAATTTAGTACCACAGTAGTGTACGACACACCCTTTTATCCATCGTTCCTTTCGGACGGTCTTTTCGATCATTTTTTTCAGTCAGCCCTTTCAAACGGTCCTTTCGGCCAGTCCTTTCGATTGGTCCTTCCGGGTGGTCCATCCGACCGATCCTTTCGGTCGACGTACTCCCATCGATATTTTCGATCGGTCCTTTCGATCGCGGTCCTTCCGCCTGTGTATCTATCCATCTACCTATCTATCGCTCCACTATTTCATTGGTCCTTTCGATCGCGATCCTTCCGTCTACTTTATCATATCGCTCGATCATGCAATCATCCGTCCTTTTGATCGATCCCTTCTGTCTGTCACTCGGTCGGTAATTCCGCCGGGACGCTTTTCCTGTTGTCGCATTCATCGCAACAAATGTCGTAACACGAGATCGGTATTTTAGGGCGGGTCAAACCTCGCGGGCCAGGTCGAGTCATGTCGGGTAAGGTTGACCCGACCCAACCCGACCCGTGAGAGTTTGAAAAGCTCCTGACCCGACCCGACCCGACCCGACCCGACCCGGCCCGCAAGATGTCAAAAACCTCCTAACCAGACTCGGGGGTCGGGTCATAATCCATGAAGAGTCTTTCTTCATTTTAGTGGAGGAGTGCAGTCAGTCAGCCGGTATGCTTTCTGTTAAATTTGGCTGCGACCGCGAGGATTTTTGTGATCACCTTCAAAAGTTGATTCGGCATATAGGAGACCCGTCCTTTTTTGGGCGCGTCCCGTCAAGGTCCCCTTAGGACCTTAAACATACTTAAAGTCGGTGTAGGGGGCGGCCGGTCAAAAGGAGTCAAACCAACCGCGGTCTCCCATTTATCGTACAACATTCTCTTCTGCACGGGGAGTGTTCGGTATATAGGGTACGTACTTAAAAGTGTACCGCCGGGGGTAACATTTTCTCGATAAATTCCCTACCGAAGTCTTCGGAAACGGTTAGGTACGGCCTCAATACCCTACCGAACCACTCCGGTAAGGTTCGGTGCGAACTCGATACAGGTACCCCGGCACTTCGGTAGCTTCGGTACGCCCACCAAAAATACCCCGGGTACCGGTATAATATACCCTACCGAACATACCCTTGCGGCAGGGAATTTTCTCTCGGCAGGGAATTTTCTCGCACCTTGGCCGCTACGGCGGGAATTTTCTCGGGGTGGTCGGTGACGATGGCGTCCACTCCCGTCATCATGACCATCTCCATCTCCTCGACGCTGTTGACCGTCCACGCCATCACGCCCAGGCCGCGGTCCTTAGCGTCGCGGATGAAGTCGGTCTTCAGGTTGTTCTGGTAGTGAGGCGGGCACGCAGGTCAACGTTATGGAAGCAGATTTAAGCCAGCGGAAGGGTAACAGCGTGCGACAACAGCGTGCGACAACAATAGCGAAAACAATAGTAAAAGGAAGGTGCTGGTAGTAACTCGCAGCTGGGAGTATCAGTAGATATGAATTGAGCAATACCTAGAGAGAGCGAGAGAGTGGGGCAGATAGACCGACAGACAGACAGCAAAAAGACAGACAGACAGACAGACAGACAGACAGACAGACAGACAGACAGACAGACAGACAGACAGACAGACAGACAGACAGACAGACAGACAGACAAACAAAACATAACAAACAGACAAACAAAACATAACAAACAGACAAACAAAACATAACAAACAGACAAACAAACAAAACAAACAGACAAACAAACAAAACATAACAAACAGACGGGGGACCACGCGAGCGATCGCGGGGCACGCACCAGACCCCTACTTCCCACCCCGCAAACGCCAAATACACTACAAACACACACCTTTCCGACGGAGACCCAGGAAGCACCGATGGCTTCGGTCTCCCTGGCAAGAGAGATAGGTACGGAGTCCATGATAGCGGCGGTGGAGATGCCGGCTAGCTCAGGGTAGGCCCTCAGGAATGCCTTGACCTCTAGGAGGTCGAACTGGTCGAAGGAAGCAACGATGAGGCGCGACGCCTTCCACCCGCCCTGTCGATCCGACGAACGACCGACGAGCGACGGAACAACGATGGATTTAATACCGACGGCATAGTAAGGCACAATGTGCAAGGCACCTACTGTAGTGTCACAGTTCTCACACCTCGGTCGATTATACGTGGCGGGCGCCGACCAGGCGTCTGATTTAAAAAAAAAATGGCAGCTGATGTGTTGAAAACAGATGACTAAAAATAAGGCGTGATGATGGCCAATAAGCAGGAATACACGATAAGACATACCCGGGCATATATATACGACAGCACAAAATAGACACGGCAAGGAACGAAAAGGCACGAAAAATCACACTAAGACATACCGCAGAGATAACAAAAACACACTCGTACAACAAGAGAAACAACAAAGACCCCAAGAAAAACAGAACCTAGACACTCAAAAGACAGAACAAAAACTCAAAACAAAGACACAACGAAGACGCAGCAACACTGTGCAACGAAAGCATACTACAAATACACAACAAAACAAAGTCACACCGAAAACACAACAACTACACAACAAAAACACAACATACACAACAAAGGCACAACAATACCAGAACAAAGGGGAAACAAACTACACAGCAATGCTTATTTCACCAACAACCACGGTAAAAGACAGAACAAAAAGACAACAAAAAGACGCATCACGGACACAACAAAAGACACAACACAGACATAACCTAAAAGACAGCAATTAGATAACATAAAAGACCAAGCAGAAAAACACTACCAACACAAAAATACAAAAAACACAACACACAACACACACACAAAACAAACACTACAACAACACCACCCCGAAACAATACACAAACAAAAAACGCACACAGCACACACAACAAAAACACACAAAACCAAAACACAAACAACAAAAACACACGCAAAAAACACACAAAAAAAAAACACACAAAACAAGAACACAGAAACAAAAACCACAACAGCAATAAAAAACCACAACAAAAACACAGAACGAGACCACCTGTGTTGCATTGCCCACCAAAAAAAAACGTGTTTACCAAACCTCTTGACAAAGAGACACTGGAACCACCTCTACCCCCCCCCCCATATTTTTATTTTTCCCTGTGGGACATTCGGTAATCTCTGCCCCAGCTCCGAACTTTCTCATTGATCCATAATTTGACAAGGCAGATAAGAGCTACTTGGTATACTACTGTGAGTGTGCCAAAGCGACAGCAGTTTCCATGCCCTCCTCCGATGCGGACCTCGTCGCTGAAGTTAGAAAATGTGGTTCCAGGCGCTGGATATGCGGTTTTTCGTACTGTAGCCAGGTATTTTTTGTTTCTGCTGTAGAACGAGTACGAGGTATTTTTTTTTTCCCCCGCTGTAGAACGAGCACGCGGAAGCTCGCCCTGCAGCAAAAAAACTACTTGGCTACGTACAGCAGTACGAAAAATCGCATTTTCAAGCACCTGGAACCACATTTTCATATTTCAGCGCAATGTCCGCATCGAAGGAGGGCACGGAAACTGCTGCCGCTTTGGCACACTCACACTTACGGGAGTGCAGCAAGGAGCTCATATGTGCCTTGCCACATTACGTAACAATGGGAAAGTTCGGAGCTACTCGTAGGGCAGAACCACAAAATGTCCTACAGCAAAAAAAAAAGGGGTAGACGCGGTTCCAGTTGTAGGTTTGCCCGAACAAATATTTACATTGGGTGGGCACTGCAGCAAAGGTTAGACACCGCGACGGCGGGACAGCAGACATCAGAAAGGCGGGAGCGTCCAACAAGAGGGACGATAAGGGGGATGAACAGGGGGGGGGGAGGGCCTAAGGTAGAGAGCAGAGGTCACCCACGACAACGCCTGATGGGCGTGAAGCACACGTCACGCGCACCCTTGCGACAAACAAATGTTGTCACCCCAGCTGCCGCTACCGCTACCGCTGCCGCCGCCGCCGCCGCCGCCGCAACCACCAACGCACTGTAGGGGGGATGGTCGAGCTCAAGCTTCCGCCACCACAGCTGCGGCCGCCGCCGCCGCCGCCGCCACTGCCACCACCGGGGGTGGTCGAGCTCAAGCCACCGAGCTCGACAAGCCTTGAAAGCTACCACGGGTACAAAATAATATGAGGTAACTCTCCACGCATGTAGGCGCTGGGTAAATATGTTGATACCGCATCGTTACATCGTATGATACGCACCGGACAGAGGCGATTGCTCCCTCCCCCCGAAAGCAAACTAATTGAAGCTGCCATCCATATGCAAGTCCGCCTCACAGGCGGTTCTTAGCAGGATGCAGCTCACCCTTCACGCGACTCGCCGAACACCTCACGGCGCTTCGCGCTTGGTGCTAGTAATGTCTGCCTGGTCGGTGAAAACCCGACATGCTCCGTCCCGGCTTTATAGGGATGCGAGGGTCTATGGTCATACGACTACGGCCATGCATGGAAATGAGGTACACCCCCCCCCTTCCCCCCCTCCTATCTCCTATCCCTCCTATGCACTGCAACGCCGCCGCCACCGCTTCCCCCGAAAGAAGAACAGGAAAGCAAAAAAGAGCTAGAAAAGCGGGAAGAGCAACAGCAATGACGACAGCACTACCACAACAGCAACCGCAAACTGCTAAACCGAACACCGAAAACCCAAAACCCAAGACCAAAAACCCGAAACCGAGAACCCAAAACCCAAAACCCAAAACCGAAAAACGAAAACCGAAATCCTTTAAACCGAAGACCGAAAACCAAAGACAAAACCCGGAGATCGAAGACCGAAAACCGAAAACCAAAGAGCGACGACCGATTACCGGAAACCAACGACCGAAAACCTATAAGATCGAAAAAAACGAAATAAAACGAAACAAAACAAAAAATCGCGACAACGGAAACGAAAACAAAACAACACAAAACACACAGGTAGGCACAGCAGGCTATTCATATAAAGTCTATCTACGATATCAGCATGTTTTCTTTGTTTATATCCCTTTTTACCGCTTGCAAACAATCAACACACTCGTAATTCCGAATATATACCTTGCGTTTCAAAAAATGGGGGTGCCGCTCCTAAAGAGGTTTTTAACCCATTCAGAACTGAAAAAATAATCCCACTCTAATTCCTAGTAGTTTGTCCCCAAATACGTCGGACCATTTCTTATGGGGTTAAGCCGGCAAAAAAAACAATTGAAAAAAAAACAGCTCACAAAACTCACGTGCACGACGGCGAGGAGGATCTCGTCCATGAGCGGGCGGACGATGCCGTTCCCCTTGAGGTCGAAGTAGATGCGGACGTCGGAGCCGAGCAGGGACGGGCTCGCCAAGACCTCTCCGATCGTGACGGTGTGGGGGTGGGCCGCCAGGATGCGGTCGAACCCGACGCTGCGCATCGGCAGCCATGCGGCCTGCAGGACCGCATCGTGGTGAACCACCACCTTTTAGGAGGTGAGGGAGGGAGGGGAGGGAGGAGGGGGGAGGGAGGAGGGAGGGGCGGGATGGGAGGAGGAGGGAGGGAGGGAGGGGAGGAGGGAGGGAGGGAGGGAGAGTGGGTGAGAGTTAGGGACGTGACCGAGGAGTCAAACCGGGGACGTGACCGAGGGGTCAAACCGTCGACACAAACGTCTACGCCCTACATAAAGTACATGATACACAGGCGATGACGGAGGAAGTTTCGAAATTCTACGGACCAGGCTACATACAGCACAGACAACACATACAGCGCGCACTAGGTACACCACAAACACACATACAGCACATACATCACAAACATCACGAACACCACATACAACACAAACATCAACATGCCGCACACACCCGCACACACAAAGCGCGCCTATAAATATCAAAACCCGGGACCATAGCTTTTAATCCACCAAAAGCACCAAACAAAGTATAAGTACTATCTCAGCACACGTCTCTCGATGAAGCATCCACCCACCAACCCACCCACCCACCCACCTCTCCAGTCTTGCACAGGACCACGTCCAGCTCGATCACGTCCGCCCCGACCCTCACTGCCTCCACAAAAGCGGGCAGGGAGTTCCCCTTGTGGGTGGCGCTGCTGCCGCGGTGCGCCACGCTCCAAACACTGCGAGGAAAGCAAGGGAGGTCAGTTGTCCGAAAGAGACGACAAAATTAGAGAGAAAAAAAGGAAATCGGCTAGCCATGCCTTTACAATGCGGTAGAGAGGGTACTTTTGGGCGAAAACAAATATGATTGACGGGGCCATGCCTTTATAGTGTGGTAGAGTTTTTTTTGGGGGGCGAAAATAATCAAGTTTGACGCGACCATGCCTTTACAGTGCGGTCAAAGAGGGTACTGTTGGGCGAAAACAAACCTGATTGACGGGGCCATGCCTCTATAGTGCGATAGAGAGGGTGCTTTTGGGCGAAAACGAACCTGTTTGACGGGGCCATGCCTTTATAGTGCGGTAGAGGGGGTGTTTTGGGGCGAAAATAATCAAGTTTGACGGGACCATTCCTCTACAGTGCGGTAGAGCGGGTAATTTTGGGGTGAAAACAAACCTGATTGACAGGGCTCCTCAACTGAGAAGCTACCCTCGGACAGATCATCTACAGGTAGATCATCTACAGATAGATCATCTACAGATAGATCTCATAGATCATCGATTCCCGCTTCATGGGCTAGATATTTAAGGGCAGATATATTCCTGTTATGTATTATCTGTATGATCTGTATGATCTGTATGATCTGTATGATCTGTATGATCTGTATGATCTGTATGATCTGTATGATCTGTAGGATATGTATGATCTATTAATAGCTCATCTTGCCGGATGGGACCCGTATAATGTGCGCGATCTAGCAACATGTTTCTTGGGTTGGATCTGTACCATGCAGATCCCGCACAACTTATCACAAAGCCAGGCGAGGATCTAGGATGATCTAGGATGATCTAGATGATCTATCTGTACACAGATCATGATATGTCCGAGGTGTGGATCCCCTCGTCACTGTTTTACTCTTTATTCGTCATGTACCTAGCACCTGCGCATATGAGAGGGGACCCAAGGGGGGGGGGGGGTGGGTGGCGGGGGTGGTGGCGGAGGTGGTGGCGGGGGGGGGGTCAGGGGGGCTGGTATTACTAGTAGACTATAAACAGCCAGCGAGGGATCTCGCGCAATCCACGCAACGTTGTGCGTAGCCCCCCCCCGGCATGTCGGCCTTGACCGCCACGCAGTCCACGACGCGGACAATGCTTTTGGTCGTGTATTATTACAGAGGAACAGGAGAGCACGTAGAGAGAGATCAGCCGACCGAGCTCTCCAGGAGAGAGCTCTGACGACGGTTAGTTACGGATAGACCATAATGCCTCCAAATAATGAACGAACTCCACACACGCACCTCGTCAATGCTAGTATACAGATGCGACGAACAAACGTCGTCGCCGCAAAAAACCATCACAAATCGATCTGTCCCCCTTTCCCCTTGCTAGGCATAACCTTACAGCACGTCCCGACACCCCCCCCCCTCCCCATAGTGTAGCTACGGAGCGGGTGGGCAACTCTCTGCCCGTCGAACTCCCCGCATTCTCCGTGCGCGCGCCATGCCCGCGTTGCTGCCGCCTGCCCCGCCGCACCGCAGGGAACGTTCCGGCTTCTCGGCCGACGAGGTTTCACTGATTGGCGCGACCCGCCCCGCTACACGCGCGCAGCCCCCCTCCTGCGCCCGCTCCGTCGCTCCAGCGCTGCTTCGGCTTCCCCTTCTGCTCCCTCTTCTCGCTCGGGCCCGCTCCTTCTCCTCCTGCTGCCTTTCCTCGCCTGCTGCTCACGCTCCTCCTCCTCCTGCCTCCTCCTCCTCTCTCCTTTTCCTGCCCTCCCTACCTCCGACCTGAGACCTGTCGGAAACCGTTTGCATCAACAAGAAGAGATAACGGGCGCGAGGAGCGCCTACGTACAAAGTACGCGGTGCCATCACTTCAGTGGTTGGCGCGACATATCATTCTGCCATGTATGCCTCGCACCGGGCGACCTTGGGCGAATGCGTTTCGGAATTGCGTGGTATCGTCTGGCTCGTTCTCGAGCTGTCGGGGTACCAGCATTTAGACGGAAAAAATAACAGACAAGCTCTGTCCTTCCGCCTTCCTCTCGCCATGCACCCCTCCACTCCCACACCGCCCTCCCACGCTCCCGCCATTCAGTTTCTCCACCTCCTTCTCCTCACCTTTATCCTGCCTCTCCTCTCCTGCTCCCTCTCCTCCGCTCTTCTCCCACCTCCCTTCCGCGTTTTGCGCTAAGCGACCACCGTAGCTAGGAGCGGCTATGGAGGGCGATACATCGCGGCACATATCGTATGACAGTCGGCTGTGCTGGTGGTGCCGTCAAAAGTAAAATAAAATGTGCACAACACAAATCTGCATAACACAGCACAACATGCCGGCGCGCCGGGGCGCCGCCACCGACACACAAACAGACACACAAACAAGCAAGCAAACACACTAACGAAATGTAAAGAAACAAACAAACAAACAAACAAGCAAATTAACTAAGAAACAAACAAACAAACAAACAGACAAACGAACAAACGAACAAACCCACGAAATCGCAAACAAACACACACACGAGCAAGCAAGGGAAACAAAAAAACAAAAACAAAAAACAACAACAACAACAACAACAACACCATTTTAGCCAAACGCACCTGGCGGGATCATCGCCGTTGTCGCGGGTAAGGCGAGCCAAGGCCCGGAGCTGCAATCCTGAGTGGTGCAAGTCTAGCAGGAGGCGACGGCCGTGCTTTACCGCGTGGCCGGCGCTCGCGAAAAGTCGGCGCCTTGCCTGCGCGCGGAAAAATAAATGATGGGATGGGATAAGATGGGACGGGATGGGATGGGATGGGATGGGATGGGATGGGATGGGATAGGCTGGGATGGGATGGGATGGGTTTGGATGGGATGGGATGGGATGTTGCTCGCGAAAAATCGGCGACTTGCCTGCGCGCGAGGAAGAAGAGGAACAACGTCGACAACAAGCATGGCCAACAACATCAACATCATGTACGAACGACAGCAGCAACAACAGCAACAAGCATTAACCCTTTCACTGCTGCAAAGCTCATCCTGCTCTAACCCCAAATAGCCTGTCTCCAAAAACATAGATGGACTTCAAAATTAATTCAACCAACCAATTCCATGTTCCAAAAAACGACAGGAACAACACTCAAGACTCAAGACTCATATATGCTAGTAGGTAACACAAGACAGTATTGTGCAGGTATACCGAAATGTGGCATACCGACATATCCCTTCGCGCATAATGCATCCTGCTACTTGTAAGCACAACGACAGAGGAAGAACACTCAAGAACACTCAAGCCTCTTAATTATACATGTACGCAACACAAAAAAAACAATATACAGGTATACTGTATATACCGATATGTGGTACATCGAGGTATCGCTTCGCGCATGTTGCAGCATGCTAAGCACAACGAGAGAGAAAGACCACTCAAGACTCAGAAACATAAAAACAGTAGGAAACAGTAGAACAGGTACAAACAGTATAAACTGGTCCACGAATAAGAAATAACCTTCTAAGGAAAATAAACAAGAACATCAGGCTCGCTTTTTGAGGGACGCTAAGAATCTTGGAATAAGAAATCGTGCTCGGCGGGGAGCGCTAAACTAAATCATATACAATAGTCTTCCTATGCTCAAGGTTGCAGAAGGGTGGTGAAATCAACAAGGTTCTACGAAGAAGGCTTGCTTAGATGAGTTGTTTCTTGTTGGCGGACCCATACTATTAATATCTGTATACGGTATACCGATAAGTGGTACAGTACGAATACTAGACATAACCCTTCGCGCATGTTGAATCCTGCTACATATGCAATGCAGAGCGCATTGAGAGAGGAAGAACACTAAAAAGACTCGAAATATTAGTATGTGCCGGGCACGGATATACCAACACGTGATATATCGATCTATATACAATTCGTATATATTTATACTTCGTATATGTATGATATATATATATATGTCCCTTCAGGCCATGTCGCTGTCCTGCTAAGCGCAATGGCGCAGGAAGAACACGCAAGACCGCAGTGAGAGGCAGTCACTGTCGGTCTATCATGCAACCAAATCACAACCGCACAGGACTGACGTGGACGTGTGGACATAGACATGCAAGCACCCGCTCCAGAATACTCCTAATACTAAAAACACGACTGAATTGCCCCCCCTGTAAAGAAGCCTCTCTACACGGGAAACCCAGGACCATCGCTGAGAGGGCGAGGACGAGGAGCAGAGAGAGCGAGAGCCTACTGCGAAAATGTTGTAACTGTTGTGCTGCTGCTGTTGCCACCGCCGCCTTTGTGTGTTTTTCACCGCGAAGCTCGAACCAGGGGGGGGGGGTGTACTTCATTTTCATGCATTACCGTAGTCGTATGACCATAGACCCTCGCATCCCTACAATGCCGGGACGGAGCATGCCGGATTTTCATCGACCAGGCAGACATTGCTAGCAACACAGTACCTGTACGTATTTCCGGTAAGTGGGCGGAACAGACCACTCTCAGCACCCATGCTTGTCCTTCTGGTAGGTGAACGGACCATTTCTCGAGGTCAAAAATGAACCGGTGCAGTTGGAGCCCCCCCTTCCCCCCTCTATAGAAGAAAACAAACATTTTAGAAATGGAAACCCCCGTGAGCCTCACACCACACTGCACCACACCACACCCATACCTGTCCTTCTGGTGAGTGGATGTATCAGTCAGATTTCCCGTGTGGTCAAAAACGAGCCGGCGCAGTTGGGCCCCCCCCCCCTAAAAAGCAATAATTTTAAAAGGGAAACCCCCCTGGACCTCACACCACACCACACCTCTTTCAGCATCCATTCATTCCTTCTGGTAAGTGGACCCAAAAAATCCCCGTGATAAATAAAGAGACGCCGCCTCCCCCGCCTCCGGCCCCGTTCCCCTTCTAGAAGAAAAAAAACAGAAAAGGGGACCCCCCNTAGGAGCGGCTATGGAGGGCGATACATCGCGGCACATATCGTATGACAGTCGGCTGTGCTGGTGGTGCCGTCAAAAGTAAAATAAAATGTGCACAACACAAATCTGCATAACACAGCACAACATGCCGGCGCGCCGGGGCGCCGCCACCGACACACAAACAGACACACAAACAAGCAAGCAAACACACTAACGAAATGTAAAGAAACAAACAAACAAACAAACAAGCAAATTAACTAAGAAACAAACAAACAAACAAACAGACAAACGAACAAACGAACAAACCCACGAAATCGCAAACAAACACACACACGAGCAAGCAAGGGAAACAAAAAAACAAAAACAAAAAACAACAACAACAACAACAACAACAACAACACCATTTTAGCCAAACGCACCTGGCGGGATCATCGCCGTTGTCGCGGGTAAGGCGAGCCAAGGCCCGGAGCTGCAATCCTGAGTGGTGCAAGTCTAGCAGGAGGCGACGGCCGTGCTTTACCGCGTGGCCGGCGCTCGCGAAAAGTCGGCGCCTTGCCTGCGCGCGGAAAAATAAATGATGGGATGGGATAAGATGGGACGGGATGGGATGGGATGGGATGGGATGGGATGGGATGGGATAGGCTGGGATGGGATGGGATGGGTTTGGATGGGATGGGATGGGATGTTGCTCGCGAAAAATCGGCGACTTGCCTGCGCGCGAGGAAGAAGAGGAACAACGTCGACAACAAGCATGGCCAACAACATCAACATCATGTACGAACGACAGCAGCAACAACAGCAACAAGCATTAACCCTTTCACTGCTGCAAAGCTCATCCTGCTCTAACCCCAAATAGCCTGTCTCCAAAAACATAGATGGACTTCAAAATTAATTCAACCAACCAATTCCATGTTCCAAAAAACGACAGGAACAACACTCAAGACTCAAGACTCATATATGCTAGTAGGTAACACAAGACAGTATTGTGCAGGTATACCGAAATGTGGCATACCGACATATCCCTTCGCGCATAATGCATCCTGCTACTTGTAAGCACAACGACAGAGGAAGAACACTCAAGAACACTCAAGCCTCTTAATTATACATGTACGCAACACAAAAAAAACAATATACAGGTATACTGTATATACCGATATGTGGTACATCGAGGTATCGCTTCGCGCATGTTGCAGCATGCTAAGCACAACGAGAGAGAAAGACCACTCAAGACTCAGAAACATAAAAACAGTAGGAAACAGTAGAACAGGTACAAACAGTATAAACTGGTCCACGAATAAGAAATAACCTTCTAAGGAAAATAAACAAGAACATCAGGCTCGCTTTTTGAGGGACGCTAAGAATCTTGGAATAAGAAATCGTGCTCGGCGGGGAGCGCTAAACTAAATCATATACAATAGTCTTCCTATGCTCAAGGTTGCAGAAGGGTGGTGAAATCAACAAGGTTCTACGAAGAAGGCTTGCTTAGATGAGTTGTTTCTTGTTGGCGGACCCATACTATTAATATCTGTATACGGTATACCGATAAGTGGTACAGTACGAATACTAGACATAACCCTTCGCGCATGTTGAATCCTGCTACATATGCAATGCAGAGCGCATTGAGAGAGGAAGAACACTAAAAAGACTCGAAATATTAGTATGTGCCGGGCACGGATATACCAACACGTGATATATCGATCTATATACAATTCGTATATATTTATACTTCGTATATGTATGATATATATATATATGTCCCTTCAGGCCATGTCGCTGTCCTGCTAAGCGCAATGGCGCAGGAAGAACACGCAAGACCGCAGTGAGAGGCAGTCACTGTCGGTCTATCATGCAACCAAATCACAACCGCACAGGACTGACGTGGACGTGTGGACATAGACATGCAAGCACCCGCTCCAGAATACTCCTAATACTAAAAACACGACTGAATTGCCCCCCCTGTAAAGAAGCCTCTCTACACGGGAAACCCAGGACCATCGCTGAGAGGGCGAGGACGAGGAGCAGAGAGAGCGAGAGCCTACTGCGAAAATGTTGTAACTGTTGTGCTGCTGCTGTTGCCACCGCCGCCTTTGTGTGTTTTTCACCGCGAAGCTCGAACCAGGGGGGGGGGGTGTACTTCATTTTCATGCATTACCGTAGTCGTATGACCATAGACCCTCGCATCCCTACAATGCCGGGACGGAGCATGTCGGGTTTTCACCACCAGGCAGACTATTGCTAGCACCGAGCGCGAAGCGCGGGGGGGGGGGGGGGGGGGGTGTACTCATGTTGTGCACGGCCGTAGTCATATGACCATAGACCCTCGCATCCCTACAATGCCGGGACGGAGCCGTTGGGTTTTCACCAACCAGGCAGACATTGCTTGCACCAAGCGCGAACGCCGTGAGGTATTGGGCGAGTCGCATGGAGGGTGAGCTGCATCCTGCTAAGAACCGCCTCTGAGGCGGACTTGCATATGGACGACAGCTTCAATGAGTTAATTTAATTTCTGGTGTGGCCACTTCCGGAGACAGCAATGGGTTTTACTATGTAACTGCCTCGCGGACGCCTTACCATATTAACACTACGTGATACGACCATTCCCCTTGTGCGGAACAAAGGTTCTCACCCCGCACAAATGATCTACTCGACCGCCAGCTTTGGTGACCGCCAAAAAAAAACAAAAAAAAACGGCACCCTGGTTGTCTAGCTCACGCAGCGAGTGGCGTGTTTTACAGCGTCGTTGCCAACCGACGCCAACCCAACCTATAAATATATAAATATTTATATGACGGGGGGGGGGGTGTACTCATGTCGTGCACGGCCGTAGTCATATGACCATAGACCCTCGCATCCCTACAATGCCGGGACGGAGCACGTTGGGTTTTCACCAACCAGGCAGACATTGCTTGCGCCAAGCGCGAAGCGCCGTGAGGTATTGGGCGAGTCGCATGGAGGGTGAGCTGCATCCTGCTAAGAACCGCCTCTGAGGGGGACTTGCATATGGATGACAGCTTCAATGAGTTAATTTAATTTCTGGTGTGGTCACTTCCTGAGACAGCAATGGGAGTACTATGTATATCTGCCTCGCGGGTGCCTTACCATATACACACTACGTGATACGATAATTCCCCTTGTGCGGAGCAAAGGTTCTCCACCCCGCACAAATGATCTAACTCGACCGTCAGCTGTGGTGACCGCCAAAAAAAAAACGGTACCCTGGTTGTCTAGCTCACGCAGTGAGAGGCGTGTTTTACAGCGTCGTTGCCAACCGACGCCAACCCAGCCTATAAACATATCATGTATTTATAGGGGAGGGGGGGATTTCAGAACGGGTTCGGACGGAAGCTGTTATTGAACGACGTACCAGAGGGTAAAAAGTTTCATTTCGAGCGAATTTGCCTCGATTTCTGAGGCTGACTACGGCAGACCAGTCGCTCCGCCCTCACCCCCTGCCGGCGCAAGCTATTTCCAGGATCAGTGTGAGGGACTCAGGTCTGAGCGGCATGAGGTCGACGCGAGACAAGGAGGCAAAAAAACTGGATCGAGGTTACCAAGCGGGACCGCGGTAAACTGTCTAAAGTTCTACCAGGTACATAACAACATTCCACATCTCGGACGGATGATGATCTGTCTACACACAGATCACACAGATCAGATAGATCATCATCTAGGTCATCTATGACTAGTTCCTCACCTGCTGCTGTGAGAGGTGGTGCAGGATCTGCACAGCAGTAGTACACATCCGACCCAGTAAACAGGTGCTATATAGATCATGCAGCAGATTGTACGTCGTCTACCAAGCGGCAACGCGAGCTAGATCATACATACCATACAGACCATACAGTTCCGTGATGCATCGGCCCTGAAGGATCTACTGTAGCTCATCAAGTGGGAATTCTCTATATGATCTGTAGATAATCTGTAGATGATCTGTAGATGATCTGTCCGAAGTGTGGAACATTTTGTTTGTTGTCGTGCCAGCGGGAATTTTCCTCGGGCAATAAGATGCAACTAAAAAAAAGGTTTTGGGATTTTCCGTCCGAACCCGTTGTAAAGCCGCCGAATCGCTCAACCGAGAGACTTACTACCTGGTATTGTATTAAGAGTATACCTGGTATGACATATATGTATACCAGGTGTATACCATCGTTTAGTGTGAAGGGTAAGGGGTAAGGGTTCCAGCAATACTGCTGTAGTAGGTGATACACATAGAGCCAGTTAGTCATGGTCTATACGTCTATACATGTGTATGTACACGTATTCATATATACTACTCGTACTCTGCACTTTGGCGCTCGCTATTATTGTATGTATGATATCATACCTGGTACCCGTAACCTAATTAACAGATACCACGCACATTTACGAGCGGTTTCAAAGTACTACGTACGTACGTACGATTACGCTTTAGACTTTAGACTATTGGTCTACTCGAACGTACACTCTACTCTGCACTGCGCTTGCTCTCGCTACTACTGCTGTACATTTTTTTTTGTTTCTTCCTTTTTTTCCCCCCATCCCATTTATTATCTTCGCCCTTCTTCTCTTGTCTCCTCCTCTTCAGTCGCAACTCAGATCCTTACATGGTCATTAAGTAGGCTCTTCTCCTTCCTCCCCACTACGGTACGTGCCTTGCATTTTTATCGCGACAAGATTTCAGCACTTTCTTCCCCCGTCGACTCGCGTCGAACAATACAATACAATAGTTGGTACTATTGAGTAAATTGACTATAATAACAGATGCCACACACATGTTACGAGCGTTTCAAAGCATTTATTACCTCGTGCATGCTGCTGTGTTATTAACAATAGACTATTCGTCTACGTACTCGTAATACATACCGGTACCTGGTACGTACGAACGTCTATACGAACTCTGCTGTATTTATTTGCGTATTTGCGCTCGCTATTGTACGATGTGATACCTGGCACTCGTACATATGATAAATAACTTAGACCATGGGCTAGCAGGTAACCACGAAGCCTGTTAGCGTCAAGATCGCGAGTTCGAGCCCCGCCGAGTGCATGCTCTTAGGTATTTTTTCTCGCAAAATATATATATATATATCTTGACTAGCGGAAAGCGCGAGAGCGTGAGTTAGCAAAATTCGATGAAAATCGACGAGCGTTGGGAAGGCTGAACCCTCTGCGCGATAAAAAGCAAGGCAAGAACCGTAGTGGGGGAGGAGGGAGAGGAACCTACTTTGTGACCCCGGATCTGAGTTACGACTACGGAGGGAGAAAGACGGAAGTGCGGCGATAATGAATGGGATGGAAAATAAAAGAAAATAAAAAAGAAAGAAAGAAAAGGCCAAAGGGTTGTCGCCAGTCTTCAGCCGTACAGGGGTGTATAGGAACAACACAGGCCCGCGGCAGGTGCCAGTGCGTGCGTCAGCCTGTCTGTGTCAAATTCAAATCTGACGCGCTGGCAAGCCTCCCGCAGACCATGCAGCATGCCGAGCACGAACGGAGACGTTTTTTTTTGCTTTTTTTCCCCCGGCACATTATTAGGGCTAACCGCACTGCTGTGGCGGAGGTGGGTGCACAAGGGTCCCCCCTTTTAGCTACCTGGCACAATTTTGGGCGCGCGGGGGGGGGGGGGGGGGGGGGTATGCCCTCGCAATTCTACTATACTAATGTATACGGAGTACCCCCTGTTGACTATTAAAATAATAGGATTCCCGCCCATTTGACCGAAAACATATTATTGTATATATATACGAAGTATCATATCTTAGTACGTACTGTAGCTTGTATATGTGTATATGCCCTTCTTGAACCATTCTCAACAGCCTCAAAGTCCCGCCGTTAATCTGTTCTAGATTATGGACACCGGAACATCGGTCGATGTTCCAGATGGGTCTGTTCTCGGGTGCATATTTTATATTTTATACCAGGGTATGTACGTAAACGTAAATGTACGTTCGTTCATATATAGTATGCTCGAAAATGACTTCCGGCACAAACGCACGCAGTAAAACAAAAAAGGGCGAAAATCAAAACCCCGTGAGGCCGTGAGCGTACGCTGACACACTACATACTGCTTTGCTGTACCTTCATTAATCAACGCCAGTCGGGCTTGCTGTTCCGTGTATACGAGTACATACCCACGTCTATCCTATATGATATATACATATATACCGCTCTCGGTAACAAGATGATTATTGCGGCATGATTTTTACGTCCGAATCGTCCGAAACCCCGTTGCATTTCTTAGATCAAACAAAAAAATGTGAAACCGTGGATGGATGGATGGATGGATGGATTGATGGATGGATGGATGGATGGATGGATGGATGGGCACTTGTTCTCACGGACTGTCATTTTACACTTTACACTCTCTTGCTCAATTTTGAGGGTTCACAGTTTTGTCGTAGTGGTGTACTTGAAGTACATATGATATATACGTGCATACCAGGTATCATATACCAGCCAGTCCTCGTCCTTTTTACGTACAGAAACGTAATGGCATCGTCGTCAAACAAACTGGAAGTTTTTTTAGCCGCTCATTCGCTCCCAATCATTAGAGCTCAGCACCGCCACCACCAGACGCCAACCATGTTATTCTCGCAAGCAACAAAATCTCCGGGAAAATATATACCTGGTACGTATATATGTACGTGTACGAGTGTTTTTTAATTTGAAACGCTTGTATGTGCGTTATGTGCGTGGGACAAGATACTGGTAATACGTCGTATGGTATGTTTAAGTAGTCACTGCTGTTGTTGTATATACCTATGATATATAGAAGGGTCTATCTGATGGGCTACTTTTTTAGTAGTCACACGGTAGATAGACCCTTCAAACTACTGTAACAAGATACTATCGTACAGCGTACAGTACGCTTATTATGTGCTTCGTCTATGGGCGCAGCGTTATCGTGTATTCACCGAGACCTATCTATGTACAACTCGATGAGAGTCGACGAGGGAAGAAAGGGCTGAAGTCACCTCGCGATAAAAATGCAAGGCAAGAACCGTAGTGGGGGAGGAGGGAGAGGAGCCTACTTTGTGACCCCGGATCTGAGTGACGAACAGGAAGGAGAGAGAAAGGAAGGGCGAAGATAATAAATGGGATGGAAAATAAAAAGAAAGGAAAAAAGCATGTATAAGCGGACCATGCGTCCAAGTGTTTGCATGGTGTGGGGATAATCAGGGGGCCATAGCGTTGACATTGAGAACCCTCCTTGGCTTTGCTCGGAGCAAGCATATTGACGGGTGTTTCCATTTCTGTTCGAACGCTACTTACATTACGAAGAAGGCCGATATTCACGTCAGTTTGTAGCTTCGGGAGAGCAAAAGCACGCGGATGGATATGTTTATACCTGGTATTGTTATAAGGATTACCCTGGGTTAGGCAATTGATCGATCTTTTACCCCTACAGCTCAGCAGGTAATACCCTCACATTTGACGTCGTCGAGGTCACGGGTTCGAATCTCACTTCGAACGTTTCTTTTACAGAAATGTGAGGGCATTACCTGCTGAGCTATAGGGGTAAAAGATCGATCAATTACCCAGCCCAGGGTAATCCTTATAACACTCTCCCCCCCTCTGAACGGCGGGATATTTGGGACGTCGGTACCGTATACGGCCGTACGTTGACCTACCCGCTTCGTTTCAATACCTGGGGAACCAGGGAGACGTGTTTTTTGGGATTGCTCGCACCAAGCGGGCCGCGAAACGCCGTCGACGGTATTGCGCGATCGCATGGAGGGTGAAGCTGCATCTGCCTAGACCCCTCTGAGGCGACTTGCATATGACGACAGCTTCAATTTGAGTTAATTTTAATTTCTGCACTGGCCACCTTCCGGAGACAGCAATGGTTTTTACTCAATGTAACTGCCTCCGGGACCTTACCATATTTAACACTACGCGTGAAACGACCATTCCCCTTGTGCGGACGCAAAGGTCTCCACCCCGCACAAATGATCTACTTCGACCGCAGTTTCTGGTGACCGCCCAAAAAAAAATAACAAAAAAAACAGGCACCCTGGTTGTCTAGCTTCACCGCAGCGGTGGCGCTGTTTTACGAGCGTCGTTGCCAACCGAGCCCAACCCAACCTATAAATATATCATATATTTATAGGAGATGGCGGGGCGGGGGGGGGGGGTTACTAAAACCAAGTGAAAAAAATACTGGCGAAATAAGGATAATTTTATTTTCCATTTTCTTATTTCATCATGTGATCACAACGGTTGCAACGGTTTTCTATTCCGACCTCTGGGGGTGTGGTGTGTCGTTTTCTCTTTTTTCTGGACGCCCCTGGGTGTACAGTGGGTATGATACCAGTATCTATCATACTCGTACGTAAGGCTGCCGGCCATTACGGGGGTAAATACTCGTACATAGGACCAAATATTGTTGCCAAAAATACTTCGTACGTACCGTACGTAACTATGTACCACTCTGTCCCGAAATATAAGCACCTTTTTGATTGAATATTAATGTAAAAAAGGTGTTTATATTTCGGTACAGATTGGTAGGTGTTTGTGTGTACCGTACAACTACTACTACTGTAGTAGGTTCTATTTACTATATACATGGTCCCCCGCACTAATGGCATACTGCTACAGCAGCTGATGTAGACATGGTACGATCTACAGCAGTGTATATATACACCAGGTATGTACGGGATGCACTCAATGAAGCCAACTAACGGGGGGCGCCACCTTCGAAACCTCTCGCCAGGAGAGCAGCTCTCTCGAAGAGAGGAACAGCAGCACGGATCCCAGCTCCTTGCTGTGGAGGCTGCCGAACAGGACGCCCATAGAAACCCTGTATTTATCCCCCTCCTCCTCCTCCTCCTCCTCCTCCTCCTCCTGGACCACCTCTGCTACTGCTGCTGCTTCTTCATTTTTGTCTTCCTCCTCTTCCTCCAGCACCGCCTCTGTTGCCTCCTCGGCTGCTGCTGCTGCTGCTGCTGCTGCTGCTGCTGCTGCTGCTGCCGTTTTCGCTGGTGGTGTCCCATCACCATTGCCATCACTAGCGCAGCGTCGTAGGCTATTACCGACACCTACTTCCTCGTCTCGGTCTTCTTCTTGCTGCTCCGGCATCTCCCCCCCGCGGTACGAGTCGTAGCAGCTGGCAATATGGATAGCCGGCAGGGCGTCGTCCACCAGGTTTTTCTCGCCCGGGTTGGGAGTGGTTCCACCCATCCTCGACTACAGCGAGATTTTCCACCGCTGTTCCGCTTAGGTGCTACTGCCACTGCTGCTGCTGCTGCTGCTGCTCTTGAGCAGCTGTCTGCTGCCGCTGATACTTTTGCGTCGATGTCGAGCCTTCAATGCTGATTATTATGATGGGTACTTATGTTTGTCCATGTTGCCGGCTCTGGGACGACCCGGCGTTGTGCGGCGAGGTGGCGGCTCGGCTCCGTGTTTGAGCGCGGGGTCGGAGGCGCCTGTGGGTTGATTGAGGGCGGGTGAGTGCGCCCTTTAGATGGCTTCGGCCTCGCAGTCGAGTGTGATGTGTTGGGGATGCGGTATATATGATGAGTGCCGAGGCGGTCAGTCATGTTCATCGAAATGAGGCAAAGAAGGATTGGTTCGCGTACCGAACCAAAACAAATCGATCAGACGAGGATTGGAACCAAAAAGCATTTTTTCGCGTGGAACTCCCGAGAGAACCTGAACCCTCGATCACGTACGTACCGCGTCCACTAGTGTCCGCGTACCGTACGGTATATTCTAAACCAGGGATGCGTATTTCCTCACCCGGAACCCAAAAATTTCCGGGAAACAGCCTTTTTCAGCCTTTCCAAATAATTTCCCCTATTTCCTCTTATCCGAGGGAAAAAAGGCGTAATTTTAGGGGGGGAAAAAAAATATCATCCCCGGGTGGCCCTGCACTACATGAAGTACAAGTAAGTATAGGATTCGTCCAGGCGTTCAGTAAGTCGCCCCGATGGTCTAGAGGTAACCTCGAACGCTTCTGAACGTTGATGTCTGGAGTTCGAATCTCACGTGGGTCGGACTTTTGAGTTTATTTGCAAAAATAAATAAAAAACGGAATCAACTAACTGCTGATGAGAGCGCCAATTAATAGTAGCGTGGGTAGGCACAATTCGATGCGAGTCGACGAGGGAAGGAAAGGCTGAAGTCTTCTCGCGATAAAAATGCAAGGCAAGAACCGTAGTGGGGGAGGAGGGAGAGGAGCCTACTTTGTGACCCCGGATCTGAGTTACGACTAGGGAGGAGAGAGAAAGGAAGGGCGAAGATAATAAACGGGATGGACAAAAAAAATAAAATAAAAAAAATAGTAATTTTCGATGATTTTCACTCTACACTCTACCAGCACCAGACACAGCAGCAGCAGCAGTAAGTAGTAGTAGCAGTATAGTGAGTGGCAGTTGCGCACAATGCAAGTACTTGATTTAAGTAAACGTTTATCGGTTTTAGTTGATTTTTCACTTGTTCATTTCCTCGTTGATTTCGTTCTGCCGCCATTTGATAATGGAATAACACGGCTACACAGTAGTAGTACTGCCGTACGTAGTAAGAAGTAGTGCTGATGATGGCGATCTCTCATGTACGAATATACTTATTAGGGCAGCGGCCAAAAAAAGGTATACCTGGTCCATTTGCGGCCAAAAACAGGTATATATACTTAAAATCAAATAAAAACCCACTCCACGTGCCCTGCCATTGGCCCAAAACTCGTTGTACCTGTTTTTGCCTCTTTGAAACCCATCAGGTACATACACCTGATTTTGTCTACTCTGCTTGACTTTCACCTTTTTTTTGTCGTTTTTAAGCCAATCAGAGGCCCTTTTCATAGTTAGTTAAGTTCCACCCTATCTATGCCCCCTATACAAATGCCGACGACGTACACCGAGACCCCCTCCTCCCTTCGCACCTCGCAACACACGCCACTCGAGCGACACACATATTATCTGCCTGCACACCTCCGCCGAAATAATACGAGATAGAAGGCTCCCCTTCGGAATTATAATTAATTGCGGTTGACTCGGAATACCACGGGTCGGGTGTCGCAAGCTCAGAAGCGAGAATACAGCAGCAGGCGTTCGTTCCTCGTACTATTAATAGCAGCTACTCGTATACGTAGCCACCGGGCGAGCACGAAGAACACGAAAAAGCTCTTGAAAGCGACAGAAAAAAGAAGGGGGTAGCCACCGGGCAATTAACTTGGCAAGTAACACCGATCAGCCCAATCGAGTTTATAGCTAATAGTTTTACATACTACATTCATACGGATAAGAGCTACAGCAGCAGTAGCACCATGGCCACCGACGGCAGTCCTCAAATCAAGGTGGTCTTAGTCTATCGTTCGACGCCGGAGCTTTGTGTGGCCGCCGCGGTTCCTGATAAACGGCCTGCAAGTATGTTTGAGGTATCTTCCACGTACTACTACGTACTATACGGCGGTACCTGTCTCATTATGCTAATTGACAATGAATGTCAAATATACACCCTACCCAAGTATGTATGTACTCGGCCTATACCTGGTACACATTATTTACAGTTATATCAGTACTCAAACCACAAGACAGTTGAAGAGGGTGCTGGCGCTCGCCATTCGGGTGCAAAAACAACTACTTTGCGTTGCAAGGAACGGCAGGTTCGTGGAGTGTGTTTTAAACTTGATTTTAATATGTACCTGTTTTTGGCCCCGAACGGACCAGGTGTACCTTGTTTTGGCCGCTGCCCTACTTATTATGTCGCGAGGTAATTCAGCAACACAAAGCGCAAAGCAGGAAGTGGGCAATTACGACAGTGCGCTGATTCGTACGCGTGCAGCGATCGCGACCTTATCCGCGACTGGAAACTGGAAACATGGACGCTGGACGCTTCAACGAAATCCCAGCGTCCCCCAGCTGCATATATATCTATCTGCGCCGTGTTCACCCTTTCCATTCGAATATGTTAGCTCATACGAAGTATATGATTTTATATTATATTTTAGTACATTCGTTCGATGATTCCACTCGCCATAACATCCAATCCCTCTGTATGATATCTGTGTGATAGTGCGATATAACAAGGGCCGGTGGGCGCCTACGTAGCGCTCTGCTCTGCTGCTGGACAGCGTAGCACGGTTAAATTTAAAAAAAAAAAAAAAAAAAAAAAACAGGGGTTTCCATAATATATGGAGGCGTTATTTCCCCGGGGATAGGGGACGCGAAGAATTTCCGCTGAAAAAATATTACCCTGTACCTCGAGTACCAGCGAGCACTATTAATTTCGGGTAATTACCGCTACCGGGAAATACGCATCCCTGTTCTAAACCGTATGATATGATACGTATGTGTGGTATGAATACGGCCGATACGCGTATAGCGTACGTATGTGTGGTATCTGTGATATCTGATATGTATGGATCTACCCATGATATGATATCCAAGGTGTGAACTATTCAGTACACGCAGCAGCACAGCAGCAGGCAGTGGTAGCCTTACTCGGCCGCATTTCGTTGCTCGACCGCTCTCCTCGCCTACCTGAGAGAAGAGCAACAACTCCAAGGCTCAGAGCCGTACTGCTGTACAGTTATCCGGGTATCTCTTGAGCGCAATTGCACATCTTCCACCACCATGGCGACGTTAGGGAAAGCCGCTGCAAAAAGCGTGGGCCCGGCGCTACGATACGCCAAGCATCTCAACCCGGGGATCAGCAGGATGTCGGATATGATCTTGGGTGAGTGAGCGAGCAAGCAGCAGCAGCAGCAGAAGCAGAAGCAGCAGCAGCAGCAGAAGCAGAAGCAGCAGCAGCTGCTGCAGCACACAGAGTGCTCTGCCCTGTACCGCTACACACACTAAATGGATGAGGAAAAAGGGCGGCTTGCAAACATCGTGCCACCTCGTGTGTGTGCTGTCAACTACCGGCATCATTTGTGCGTACTCCTGGCTGGTACTAACTACTTCCGAATCGCTGCGCTATCATCACGTACTGCTGGCTGCTGCTGGTGTTGTCGTATACGTATTAATAGTCACATTTCCTTGTTAGCTTTCCACAGCTCGATGTATATCGATATGATGGAGGTCGCGCAAAACGTACACTCAGATATCGTCAGACGAAAAGATGCGCTTAATTAGCCTACTAATAGGACTGGAGTCCCGTTTTGGGGACAAATCACTTAGAATTAGACTGGTTTGTCCCCAAAACGGGACTGCAGTTCTAAAAGGGTTAACCCCTTCGGTCATGATGAAACAAGAGTACTTGAGTGTTGAAAAGTGTATATTTTTCATAACTCAACTCATCAAGTACTCTTGTTTCATCATGACCGAAGGGGGCCCTTAATAGTTGTGCTGTCGGTAAAACTGCATGCGCCACCTCGCCCAGGTAGTCTTTTTTTTTTTTTTTTTTTTTTTTTTATCCATCCCATTTATTATCTTCGCCCTTCCTTTCTCTCTCCTTCCTAGTCGTAACTCAGATCCGGGGTCACAAAGTAGGCTCCTCTCCCTCCTCCCCCACTACGGTTCTTGCCTTGCTTTTTATCGCGAGAAGATATCAGCACTTTCTTCCCTCGTCGACTTGCGTCGGATTCCGTACGAGTGATTAGCTTCGAAATCTACTACGTACGAATTAATATTATCATGAATAGCACTTCCTCCGTGGTTTTCTGCTTTCGGGAATGTTATGAGTGACCAATGTTGAAGCTCATGCTGCACATTGTCGGATGGCAAAGATAATAATAATAATAATAATAGCATTGGTGCCCGAGTTCGAATCCCACCCGAGATTTTGACTTTATTTGAAAAAATAAAAAGGAACCAAAAATTGCTGCGCCTTCGTAGCGCGTGGGTACATACATAGCATTGTAGTAGGCGGGATTCGACGCGAGTCGACGATGGAAGAAAGTGCTGAAGAAATGTTCTCGCGATAAAAACGCAAGGCACGTGCCGTAGTGGGGAGGGAGGAGAAGAGAATACGTACATACTTACCCCGGATCTGAGTTAGAAGTTAGAATAGAGGGGCGAAGGGCGAAGACAACAAATATAATGGGATCCGTGTACGTACGTACGTACGCCGTATTAATATTACTGTCCCTGCGTATATAGTACGTAGCCCGGTATGAGATAGGAGAGGCACGAACTTTGCCCGTGGGTTCAATAGTTCGCGTGTTCACCAAGCCCCTGTGTTATCAGTTGTCAGTCCCCCCATGGCCAAAGTTATTATATGCGCCACTGTTGGGAGCTTTAACTATGCAGTATGCACCAGGGACCAGGGACCAGGGCGTAAAATAGGTGGTGAAATGTTGCGCTGCCGCACCTTTTTCTCGCCAATCTCGTTTTTTTCACCACGTGCCGAAGGCAGCCGCACCACTCTTTTCTTGTGCCGCACCTTTTTTCGCCGTAGGCGAGGGTGGTCGAAAACATATTTTTCGACATCTCACAGAAATTTTTGTTCGTTAGGGGGGGGGGGGGGTTACTAAAACCAAGTGAAAAAAAATGAAAATAAGGATCATTTTTTTTTCCATTTTCATATTTCATCATGTGATCACAACGGTTGCAACGGTTTTCTATTCCGACCTCTGGGGTCGTGGTGTGTCGTTTTCTCTTTTTTCCGGGCGCCCCTGCCGTAGGCGAAAAAAATGTGCTGGTCCTTTTTCGCCGTAGGCGTTTTTTTTGGGGGGGATCTGTTTCGCCGCAGGCAAAAAAAAAATTGGGCCTATTGCGCCGCAGGTGAAAAAAAAAATGGCGTGTTTTTGGCCGCAGGCGAATTTTGTTTTGGTCTTTCTTTCGTCTTGATTTCGTCTCAGATGCTATGTTTAGGTCTTGTTTCCTCTTTGGGCATAGAGTACTTTACTTCCTTTGAGAATTCGGCTGAAACTGTTGCCGTTTTCCTATGCCTGAGGACGTTCCGGGCCTCAACCAACTCGAAAAGGGAGAGTAATTCCCAGCTGGTGCAAAATATGAATAATTGCTGGCAACCCCGGGATCGTAACGCACCGCGAATAGTGGAAACCAAGAGGATAAACCGAGCGGGTTAGACGCGCATTTTGAGTATGTTGACGCATATATGTTGGGAAAAAGCCTTCGGCGATGTGGTGCGCTGATTTCACCACGAGCCGGACGCCTATTTTACGCTCTGGTATACACCTGTTTTGTATAGTACAACAGTAATACTGCTGTACTTCAGTAGTACTGCCACTACTACGTATGTATATGCTTGCCGCCTAGAGCCGACCCACCGACCCGAACCCGAACCCGAACCCGAAGCCTATGCCAGTGATCAGTGCTGGGATACTGTGCTTGATAAGACTCTATTAATAGGTTGACTCGGCCGATATTGATGCTGTGCTTGGAAATAATCTAGGTTGATTCGGCCACGTATAGTAATAGTAAATAGTATAAAAAATACTATATATATATATTATTGTGCCCCCAGTTCCGGGGGCGCAATAAGCTAAAGTGCCCCCGGGGGCGTCGTTAGCAAAAGTGCCCCCGGGGGCGTCGTTAACAAAAGTGCCCCCGGGGGCTCATTTATCATCTCCCAATATTAAATGCTGCTGTCTGTCTGTCTGTCTGTTTGTATTTGGGTAGCGCTATCCAGAGCGGTTCAGCCCCACCTTGCCCCATGGGTAGGGAGGCTGGGTGCCACAACCCGCAGAACACAGGGTCCCATGCCGCGCGAGCCGTGGCCGTGGCACATTCCCGACGCAGTTCTGGCAGCCATCTAGCCAGCCTACCTGCGGACTTACATTTTTTTATTTGGTATTCTGGCAGCTGATTGGTGGCCCAAATCTTTGCCAGTGGCCGCTGGCTCTTTCTAGAAGATCGGTGCTGAAAAGACTGAAGAGCCGCCGACGCACCGCCACAACCCGGGGAGGATAGGTCCCCGGATCAGAAATCCCTCCATATCTCTACAACTCCGACGAACCGGGGACAAAAACGGCGATTTCCCGGGTCGACACTGCCCCGCACGGTATGGAAACCCCACCCCCATCAGTTGATCACTGATTGGCTGAGGCTCAGGGAGCCAGCGGTACCCGGGGACGATAAAGTCCCATCTCCGGACCATAAATCCTTCCATACATATACAACTCCAACAACTCTGGGACGCAAATGTACATCCCCAGGTCGATACCGCCCCGCAAGGTGTGGGAACCCCAACACCACTGGCTGATTGCTTATTTGGCTGGAGCGCTGGAGCTCATACAGCCAGCGCGCAGCGAGAGTTTCCCCTCGGAGCAACGGCGAGATCCCGCCGCACCCGGGGATGATAAAGTCCCATCCCCGAATCATAAATCCTTCCATACATCTACAACTGAAATATACCGGGACGAAAACGGACATCCCCCTGGTCGATACCGCCCCGCAAGGTGTAGAAACCCCAACACCACTGGCTGATTGCTGATTTGGCTGGAGCTCATACAGTCAGCGCGCAGCGAGAGTTGCCTCTCGGGGCAACGGCGAGGTCCCGCCGCACCCGGGTTTTCTCGCCTCTGTATCTTCTACTGTTTCTTGTTTCGCTTGTTTTGTTTATTTTTTTATGCCAGGCTGTCGTCGTTGTCCGTTTATCTTCTGTACTCGTTCTTGAGTCATGCCATGGTGGGGGGGGGGGTGGGTGGGGGGGGGGGGGGGGGTGCTTCGGGCCCAAAACAATATTATTGGCTGAGCTCCTCACTTGAGAAGCTACCCAATAGAATTGTAATCCCAATATAACTACCCAATATAATTACATTCCCATTATAACTACCCAATAGACTTGACACCCTAGTATAACTACCCGATAGATTTGCAATCCCAGTATAGCTACCCGATAAATTTGCCATCCCAGCTGTCTTCTACTGTTTTGGTACATATGCGCCAAACATGCCTAGCCCGTTGAATTGTTTATCGAGTTGCGCATGCACTGTTCATTCCGATTTAGTTTTTTGAGTGCAGAGTTCATAACTCTCTATCGTGGGTTCTCCCGTTTGCCGCGCACAGCACATATCGTTTCGTGTGATACTGCATACAACAGAACAGTAGTAGTAGGTGTAGTAGTAGTGCAGTAGTAGTAGTAGTAGTAGTAGTAGTAGTAGTAGTAGTAGTAGTAGAGTAGTAGTAGTAGTAGTAGTAGTAGTAGTAGTAGTAGTAGTAGTAGTAGTAGTAGTGTAGTAGTAGTAGTAGTGGTAGTGGTAGTAGTAGTAGTAGTAGTAGTAGTAGTAGTAGTAGTAGTAGTAGTAGTAGTAGTAGTAGTAGTAGTAGTAGTAGTAGTAGTAGTAGTAGTAATAGTATATACTGTAGTACTCTACGAGAGCAGTAGTATATATACTGCTGTAGTACTCTACGAGTATATGGAATGCAGAAAATAATTGCAACATGCCTTTGCTGTGGTGCTGATTCATGTTTCTATTTCAGCTCCAGCATTCCATGGACCCTGTCTTGTGACGGACTTGATTGTGTGGACGAGTTAACCGGGTTGGAACTTGAACAGGGGGGAAAAGTGACCACAGCAAAAAATGAGGATTACACCATCTGCCAACCGAATCACTGCTGGGTTGACCCTTTTAGTACTCCAGTGCACATTACCATATATTTGGCTCTAATTCCAAGTAATTTGTCCCCATAACGGGACTGCAGTCCTAAAAGGGTTAAGGCTGGGTTAAGGCTGGGTTGGGGGACGATAATTTTAGCGGCGACACGCGCACAACACGATACTACAGTAGTCGCACTGCTATGCGCTCACACTAGAAGATTCGTTAGGCCGTGCTTCACACCTTTACTTGTTTGTGCTCGCAATACCTGGAACCCACAAGGGTCGATGTGGCAACAATACCACCGACAACAGCAACAACAATAGTAGCAGCTTCTCGCACTGCGGTGTCTCGTCTGATTCCGCAATTTATCCTCGTCGTGTTCTCCCCTCGTCGTCGCCAACTGTTGCATGAACATGTGGTCGTTGATTCGACAACAAAACGACAACAATAACAACGACAACGAACCGCAACAACAACAACAACAACAACAGTTGACGGCAAGGGCAGCTATGTGACGACGAGCGAAGGTACACGGCTGCTGGACTTTTCCACCGGGATTGGCGTGGCCAACGTGGGTCACTGCCACCCTAAGGTCGTCCGGGCGATCCAAGAGCAGGCCGGTCGAATCATCCATGCCCAGGCGAGTACTGACTGTACTGACTGTACTGATCTACCCGTAGAATTTTCGTCGAATCATCCATGCCCAGGCGAGTACTGACTGTACAGATCTACCCGTGTGAATGTGTGGTCTGAAAACAATGCGCGGGGAGGGCAGAAATGTATTTCCTGATTGTTTGTTTCGAAGAGGCAGTATGCCAAACATACTGGGAACACATAAAGCACCACCACGAGCCAACTAAATGAGAGGGGAAATAATCACGGGTGGGGTACCCCTCCCTCCCCGCTGCCGCAAGGTGTGACACCCCGATCCCACCCTCCGGACAACTCAGCAAGGTGTATATAATGCCACCACGTGGGCACAACGTCGGGAATGCTCGGGGTTGACAACGTACGAGAGTTCCCGACACACTTAGGGGACACCTTGCCAAGGCATGAATCGCCACAACGTTCGCGCAACGTCGGGTTCACTGGACCTTTGGCACACCGTGCCATTTCCCCGAGCGCTTGCTGTTGTCCACTTCTTTGCACCCACAACAAGTTGACACTCCAGCGACCGGTTTGCCAAACGGAGACACTGGTACCAGGCACAAGTAGGAAGTATCCGTTTCAATTACGTTTGCTCCATTTCACGACCTTGATATATATATACGAGTATGCCGGGGGGGGTTTTCCTTGTAAGGGCCTTTGCTGTAGGGGAGGGGAACTGAACTGGATGGGCTGCGGAGTACTTTGACGTAGGCTCGATAAAGTGGTTGACAGTGCAACGCACACAACGCTTTTCGTCACGGCTGGGTTCCGTCGAGCGCTCCCAAGCTTCGGGAATCTCCTCAGCTACAGATAAAAGCACACACACAAACACATTTTGGCCAAATCCGGTGCCATTGTAAAGGTAGGCTGGTTTGTGGATAGTTTACAGACTCCGACTTCCGATTTCAGCCCCCGCGATAACCTCCATCCATGCTCTATATTGGCGTGATCTCCGCATGGGGTGTGTTGAGCGCGGCTGCCAAGTTACTCAACACAGCCAGCAGGGGGCAAGCACGGTCAGTCGGGGTCAGCCGGCTGGTTGCTGCGTGAGCTTCACTTCCGCAGAGCGTATGAAACGAATGGTGGACCAAGGCCAGTTGTGTTGATCACCGGAGTGTCCAGGAGGACAAGGAGAAGAAAGAGGAGTGAGCGAGTGTGCGAGGGGCACGCTTGTCCCAGCTCAAGAAAAACGAAGCAAAACATGAACACCCTCGTACAACAACGCAAAAACCCGACGATCCGTCACCTTTGTTCGTCGGTTTTGGATTCCTGAAGTTCTGAAATACTCATCGACAAAATGGCAGTTTGGTTGTGCTGCGTTCATCTACTAAATCGGCATTTGACATGCCACGTACATACCTGGTACCGCACTGCTTGTACTACCTGCACCTTGGGTGCTGATACTCGTTACAGCCGACAATGTTACTGGTCAGCAACTCGATAGGCTACTGGCTACTGCTCTACAGCAAGGAAGCTATCCTTAATACGACCCCTCGATGGAGATGAGATGCTGTAGGCAAACTTGTTATATGCAGCTATAGTACCAGGTATCTAATTGGACTACGCGATAACTAGGCTATGATGTACTCTTACTCGGTACTTACTGCACGTGTCACAACTAGGTACTCCGTTGTACCTTCTTGACGGTTTAACCTCTCGTGACGTCCTCGGTGAAGTTTTCTGTGCTACAATGTACTTGTCTGCGTGTTTACGTGTATTCCCGTTGTAATGTCGCAGCAAACTTCAATCTGCAGCGTCGTAACAACATGGACAACTCCTGCATCTCTAACCCTTCTACAGCTAGAGAAACAACAACAACGCATAACCTGGCAAAATAAAAGGCATACTATTGCTGGGACGGGTTTTGAAGTATGCGCAAGCATGCAAACCGCGAAACTACTATACGCAGACCTTGGAACCCGCGCAGATCTCCATTTATATACCAGACGGCATACTGGGTACGATGTTACTTCGTACGCTAATAACTAAGACGCCGTTATCGACCGTAGCTTTTACTTCTAAAAGGGTACCAGTCGAACACCATAAGCTATCATAGCTTGCTTCTGCAGCACAGTCCATACTGCTACGAGTATGGTATTGTAGTGACCAAAGGAAGGATGAACGCTTCAAGACAGATTTGTGTTAGACAGAGACAATATGCATCACTGCTAAAACTCTTAATTGCATCTCAAGAGTAAACAATATACTCCGACGATCAGTTTGGTGACCAATAGATAGACAGAAATAGCAGGATGCCACGATTCTGCTCCCCCCGTATACGGGGGGCGTGTGGCGCTGCTACAAGGCAAATATTGGCGCCAAGGCGGTGCGACCCCAGGCGACGCAGATGTCCTCCTGGCGATCCTAGTGATTATGGTGCCGCGACCCCAGAAAAAAAACGCTCGACCAGTCCCAAACGACGATTATATTCAGCGATCCCAGAGGCGATGTTCCGGGGCAGTCCTAAATCATGCTGATGTCGAGGGCCCCCAAAAGCGACGCCTCGGCAGCCCTAAAAGACGATGACGACCAGCGACCCCAGAAGCGATGTCCCGGCAGCCTAAACAATGACGATGTTCAGCGACCCCAGAAGCGATGTTCTAGCAGCCCTAAAAATGATCGATGATGATGCGGTGATTCTAGGAGACGTTCTCCCCCTGGCAATCTTAAAAAATGATACGGTGGCTCGATCCCGAAAGACAAACCGGCAAACCCACGTTGCTGTTGCGGTGACTCCGGAAGCGCCGGCAGTCCCATCCAACAGTGCTATAGCGATTCCGATATAACATTTCCGATATAACATTTCCCGTTGTCCCAAGCGCTTACGTTTGCAGCGATCCCGAGAAGCATATGTTTGGTGACCCCATGTTGCGGCGACCCCTGGTATGGATGATGTCCTGGCGACCCCTGTCGTGTTTTCAGCACCTAAAAAATTAAGCCCCCGTCAAAGTCGTCGTCAAGATTAACAATTGACTGATTTCGTTGGCGTCGGGGCGGGTTCCGGCGCTCATATTTTTGTTGTAGAGATAAACCATAACCTCTGAGCTAGAAGTTAGCGCTGGCTGATAGGTTAGCAGTCAGCGCTGACTACTACAACAGCTAAGAGGGGTAAGGTGTGTCTCTAACAAAAGCACAATCTGGCGTCCGTCTGGATGTTAAGCATGGACCTCAGATTTTACCCCCAAGGGTTGCGACCCCTTTAGACAACGCTGCCCCCCGTGTATTTCCAGGCGGGACTTTGGCGCTCTTCTTGCCTGAAAGTGTTTACCGTTACGTGTACACGAAATATACAATGAGTTTCAGGTGTGTGCGTGTGTGTATACACCAACGTGGTTTCCATTAACAAGGAAAAGGGCCAAGAAGCACGATGGGGAGATTCGGGGACCCCAGATTGCGCTTTGGGGAGTTAGTGAGCTGACCGCTAGCTCAGCGGTTAATATGGCGTATATCCAACGAAAACATACGAGCTTCGCTGTGACGGGGCTGTCGTCGTCGTCGTCGTCTTTTTTTCACGAACAAATGATTGCTGGCGCTATTTGTTTTTAAATTATTTGTTTCCCATCCCATTTAGACTATTATCTTCGCACTTCTGTCCCTCTCCCTCAATAGTCGTAACTTAAATCTGGGGTCACAAAGCAGGCTCCTCTCCCTCCTCCCCACTACGGTTCATGCCTTGATTTTTATCGCGAAGAGGGTTCAGCATTCCCAACGCTCGTCGACTTTCATCGAATTTTGCTAACTCATGCTCGCGCGCTTTCCGCTAGTCAAGATCTTTTTTGCGAGAAAAAGTCCCTACGAGCGTGCACTCGGGGGGGCTCGAGCCCACGATCTTGACTCAAACAGGGACGAGATTCTCCTGTCATTCCACCGAGGACGTCGGATATATATGTAAAAAATTCCGACCAAACGTATACACACATGTACTTCTATCCTGTACACGTCCAAAACGTCCTCGCCGTCGCGCTCGACACGTGCATGCATAAAACAGGTGAACATCGGATACCACGAAAGACTGCTTGAGCTCAATGGAGAGATGCTCAAGGTGAGGCCGTGTGTATATGTGCGCGGGAACGCTTTGCGTGTTTGCGGCTTTGAATCGACCCCCATAAATGTTACAGCTTTACTACTAAATAGCATCATAACATCAAGATCGCCCAAGTGTTTTCACACGACGTTGTCGGGTCGGGATCGAACACATTTTCCCTCTTTGTGTTTGCTTTTCGTTCTCTTGGTTTTACTAGGAGTACCGCACCTGTCTCAACCCCTTGAGAACTGGTCCAACGAATTTGGGGATAAACTACTTGGAATTAGTGTAGGGCATTTTTTTCAGTTCTGAATGGGTTCAGATCTCGGAAATGTTGGTAGTGGGGCAGTGGGGTGTCGATTTTGTTTCGTGGTCCCTCGCGGTAAAACCTCGCGTTGTGCCAAAAGGCGCCCTACACGACAACCAACCTTGAATTGACATATATTACCACGTTAGAATATAATAAAGCACAGCAAGCAAGCGCGAAATGTCGTGTGGTTCCTGTGTAGTTGGACTGTCGTTACGTCGTGCAATTGTCCACACCTCGGACAGATCTTTTACATCAGATAGATAGTTCCTACCTCACGATTTAGATAGTTTAGGGAAGGTTTAGTCCTGATCTGTATGATCTACCAGGTAGCGCCTATTTCCTGGGTTGGACCTGTACTATATAGATCCTCCACTAGGTCTCATATCGACAAGGTAGGACCTAGATGAGCTAGATTATCGATATGTAGATGATATATCTGTAGATGATATATCCGTAGATGGTCTATCTGTAAATGATCTAGCTGTAGATGATCTATCTGTAGATTATCTATCTATAGGTGATCTAGCTGTAGATTATCTTTTCGACGTGTGCAAACTGTGGTCCTTGAGTCCATCTTCTGACGAGGTTCCCCGACGGCCCCTCGTTTGTCAGATAATGCCAACCAAGAAAGGGTCGGAGTCTTCCCCTCTCGACAGCTTCTTCTACTGGAACAGGTGACCGGCCTGGCCCCCTTGTTTTACACCCGTCTGGGAAATTTTATAAAATAAAATAGAAATAAAAACGCTCCAGCTGTGAGAATGAAACATTCGTCGAAACTCATATATACGTGCAAGCGGCATGTGATGGGTACTTTAAACCAACGACAGAAAGGTTCGGACAGATAGATAATCGATTCTCACTTGATGATCTAGATTTTCTAGGGAAGTAGATCCCTGATCTGTATGACCTGTATGATCTGTATGATATGTATGCTCTAGTTCATGTTGTCGGGTGGGAGCCGTATAAACTGTATTATCTAGGACATGCTTCCTGGGGTGGATCTGTACTATACAGATCATGTACAGCTCCTCAGAACGGCAGGTTAGGATCTATAGATGATCTATCTGTAGATAGATAGATCGTGATCTGCCCGAGGTGTGGAATATTTTCCGTAGCGATACGTAAGACGGTCATTTTCTAGAAGGTGGGTAATTTAAGCCGGCGGTAAGTTGTTGTTGAATGCATTCGGTAACGAGACGCGACACGCCTCTGCAATCAGTAGTGGTTGGGGAAGGTAGTGACTGACGGCGGCGGTATGTTTTGCTGTGAGCTTGATTCAGTAGCGAGATGCCTCGGTATACGTTCCTCCCCTCTTGTCGACCTCGCTGTTTTTGTTCTTAATCTTGTTCTTGTATACGTCCCTCCCATTCCTCTTTATCTTTATATTTGTATTTCTTCCCCCACCCCCACTCCGCGCTTGGGTTCAAGAAATGCCCGCCTGGTCGTTGAAAAGCCGACGTGCTCCGCCCCGGCATTGTAGGGACGCAAGGGTCTATGGTCATACATACGACTACGGTCCTGCATGACATGAGCACCCCCCCCATCGTCCCCTTTCTAATCCTGCCCCCCCCCCCCCCCTTGTCGTCCTCTTCCTCATCCTTCCCTCCCCCCCCCATCGTTCTTTTCCTCATCTTGCTCCCTCCCCCCCCCAAATCGTCCATATAAATATATGATATATAAGGTTGGGTTGGCGTCGGTTGGCAACGCTGTAAAACACGCCTCTCACTGCGTGAGCTAGACAACCAGGGTACCGTTTTTTTTTTTTGGCGGTCACCAAAGCTGGCAGTCTAGTTAGATAATTTGTGCGGGGTAGAGAACCTTTGCTCCGCACAAGGGGAATGATCGTATCACGTAGTGTGTATATGGTAAGGCACCCGTGAGGCAGTTACATAGTGCTCCCATTGCTGTCTCAGGAGTGGCCACACCAGAAATTAAATTAACTCATTGAAGCTGTCGTCCATATGCAAGTCCGCCTCAGAGGCGGTTCTTAGCAGGATGCAGCTCGCCCTCCATGCGACTCGCCCAATACATCACGGCGCTTCGCGCTTGGTGCAAGCAATGTCTGCCTGGTTGGTGAAAACCCAACGTGCTCCGTCCCGGCATTGTAGGGATGCGAGGGTCTATGGTCATACGACTACGGCCGTGCACGACATGAGTACACCCCCCCCCCCCCCCCCTCCACACTCCCCCCTCCACACTCCCCAACACGCTAACCACATCGATAACGTGCTGCGCGCAAACGCAGCGGCTCGGAGGCGATCGAGGCGGCGCTCAAGATCGCCCGGCACGCGACCGGAAAGCCGAACGTCATCGTCTTCCGCGGGGCCCACCACGGTCGCACCATCGGCACCATGGGAATCACCACCAGCAAGATAGCCTTCCGCGCAGGGTTCGGGCCGTTCGCCCCTGGGGGCACGGTAACGAGATACCCCTACTGCGCGCGGTGCCTGGCGCGGCCCGCGCCGTCTGGGAGCGGTGGCAGTGGCGGCGGCGGCGGTCAGGAGTGCTGCGGGGGGCCGCTGCAAGAGATGGAGCAACTGCTGAAGCAGGCGAGCTTTGTTTTTTTTATGTGGTGTTTTTCCATTTGCGTACGTATGCGTAGCAATTTTGAGGCCGCGACTCGACCTATATACGTAGCTTTCCGACGAAAAGGTTGATAGTGTTACTCGAACTCCCCATTTTTCAGTTGCATGCCATCCCCCCAGGCGGTCTGTATTTGGGAGTTACAAAGCTTGTACTTAGGGCTAGAGTTAGGGTTCAGAGTCAACTATATTTCAACCTTGTCGTCGAAGCTGGGCCAAGTTATAAACGCGGCCCGCCCGACCCGATCCGAACCGACCCGACCCGGCCGTCTGGCGTTCGTTCTTTGTGTTTTGTTTGCTTGTCGTTGTCATGTCCGACCTTCTGGCGCCCTTAGCTTTGTTCGCTATTATGTATATTGTCCGCCTTGGATTTACTCGAAAAACGGCATTTTTACGTTTTCCGCACGCAGACTTGGAAGAGTATCGTTTGTACGTCGCGCTTTTCTGCTGTGCTAAAATTGGTAAGTATGTAAACTTTGGGGATTGCGGCAGTTTGACCGAATCCGCTCCCGCCTTCACCCACCTTGCGCCCTTCGATCACCGTCGACCAAAATATTGAAGAAGAACAAAATAGCGTCCGCACAAGGTTACCCCCACAACGCCTCCACGCTTTTTCCCCTGTTTTTCCTTGCCGTCGCAGGAGACATCGCCCGACGAGACGGCGGCGGTGCTCATCGAACCCATCCTTGGGGAGGGGGGATACATTGTTCCGCCCCCGGGTTTCATGGAAGGCGTTCGATCTTTTTGCGACAGGCACAACATCCTTCTCATCGCCGACGAGGTTCAGTCCGGTGAGCCGCCGAGGACCACATCTATCTCTGGCTTCGAAAGATGAACATCACCATCGTATAATAGTTACCAGCAGTTCCTTTGTTTTTGAAAACAGCATAGAGAGAGAGTGAGTCTTACACTTCGAAGTATGTACGTACTAACCCTTCAGTCTGTAGAAATTATCCCACGTTTCGAAGACAAAATACTCGAAATTTTAGCAAAAACAAATGTTCTACGTAAGGGTACGTTAGCGTGCTTTTCAAGCCCTATAAAACATGTTCGCGGCTTCCCCTCTGTCTTGCTCTGATCCGCAAGAGCAACCGGGCTCTGCGCTTGCTTGCGCCAGCGCGGACCAATGAACGCACGCCGATTTGACGGACAGAAAAGCCCCCCTCCGTCCCCTTTCGCTCAGCGTAGTCCCAGCGTAACCTTCCACATGCCGGACGGACAGATAGATCAACGATCAGCATTCGAATGATCTACGTAGCAATTTTCAGGGCAGACATGTTCCTGACCTGGTTGATACAAATGTCGCATGCTACGATAGAGGTTCACCTGCATACAGGCCATTTTCTGAGGCTCCTCGCTTCAGGAGTTCTGTGCTAATAGTAAGCCACCTGCCTTTGGAGGAAAACATATGTGCTATGACACCCGACGAACAACCTCCTGGCCTAACGATGATCCAACGAAAAATACTGCAACACAATAATGGAAAATTCCGACGACGATTTTGGGTTAAGGAGGGTCCCTTCGTTCAGAAATGTTTTCAGCCAAAAAAAGGTATGCCTCTATCGTATGATAGCCCGCGCCATATAGCGCATGTTGCCGGGTGGGGGGGCGGCATACTGCGCATGACCTGGCACGTGTTTCCTGGGTTGGGTGTGTACTACATAAACCCTGCCCAACATCTCATAACGGAAAGTCAGGATCAAGATGAGATCTGAAAAACGTGATTTTGTCTGCTATGTGTGCGCGTAACAGAAGTAGCAGATAGTGGAAGACTAAGGAGGGACACACACATTTCTCAGGCCGGCGCTTGCGATGCCCCCCCCCCAGGATGGTCACCATGCAGATCGCCTGACACAAACGTGGGGTACTCGTGTTAAGGGTGTTGAACTTGGCTCCAGGCTACGAGCCCGCGTTGGAGACACTATTTAGTGTGGTGCGCCGGCAAAATAACTGAAAGACACCAGACCCTCAACGAGTACTAAGATTGGGAAGTCCCAGTAACTTGAAGATTTCCCACTACAAATATGAACGAAACCAAGCTGGAGATAGTCTTGGAAGAGATTGGGAGAAAAACGGCGAGGCAGGGTGGGTGGAGTAAGAAAGATTGGAAGGGTGAAGTACTAGTATTGCTGGTATTCGGAGTTCCTAGCGACATGACGAGAATAGAGTTCAACAGGAAGTGCGACGAAGTAGGACTATACTGCTTTGCATTAGGACAAGTAGAAAGGGAGGGAGAGCATTTTCGAGTCACGCTTAAACCGAAAGCGAGCATGGAGTGGAAGAGGTTAGAGACAGAAAAAGTGTCGGCATGGGTTAGAAGACTAGGATGGAGGGTATGTATAGCTAATGAGATAGAAAATCTAAGACGTAGTCCTAGGGTGAACGGGGGTAAGGGGAGGCAGGAAACAGTGAGTGGCCCATAGGGAATGGGAGAGAAACACAGCAGTGGCGTAGAGCAAAAATACTAAACCGGAAACGGAAACAGTAAGAAAGCTCAAAGAAGACACAGAAGTAGCAACGAAGGAGAAAAAGCGAAAGACAAGAGTCGAGCGAACAGTGAAACGAAGAAGAAGCTGAGAATAGAATCATGAAACGTATGTGGATTCGCCACGGAAGAGCGCAAGAGGATAGAAATAGCCGAACAAGTAAGTGAGCGCGACCTAGACATAGTGGGAATTCAAGAGTCGTGGGAAAAAGAGGGGGGGGAAATAGGATGCACAATTGGAGAGTACGCATGGATAGGGAAAAAGAGAAAGGGACAGAACAAGAAAAATAGGGGGGCGGGGGGAGTAGGGTTCCTAGTCAAAGAATACCTGTGTGACATAATAGAAGTGATCAAAGACACGAAATTCGACGAAAGCATCTGGATAAAGATACCAGGGGAGAGGGGAGCGAAATATTATTTCTTAGGAAACATCTATATGCCCCCAGAGTCGAAGAGTACGGTAAAATATATACAGAAGAAGTTCGGAGAAATAGCAGTAGATGTACAAAAATATAAAAGACAAGGAGAAGTAGTACTAGTCGGAGATTTTAACTCAAGAATTGGGAAGGCAAGCAACCCGAACGAGAACATTGGACAGTATGGGGAAGTAACAAAGAATAAGAACGAAGAAGGGATGCTGAAGTTCCTTAAGAACAATGAGATGAAGACTCTGAACGTTAGAGTAAATAAACCAGAGCCAGAATGGACTAGACAGTGCATACAAAAGGGAGAAAGCTCCGTTCTTGACTTTATAGTGGTAGAAACTGGAAGTAGTAAGGAAACGGAAATACATGTATGCGCGGCGGACGTAGGAACTACAGATCACTGCCTAATATGGACAGACAGCCAGCAGACGAGAGTTGTCCGAAATAGGCGCGGTAGGAAATTGTACAGATGGCGAATAGATAAACTAGAAGTAAAGGAAAAACGGGAAGAATTCCAAGAAGAGATGACTAAAAATGCAGAGCATTTTTCCGATCTGCTGGAAAGCATAGGTATGACAAAGAACAATATAGAGAGAGATAGTGCAGGAGCGAGGATAATAGAAGGATGGGGGGAATTGGTCAAGACCACAGCAAGTAAAGTAGTAGGGAAGAAGTTGATAATATGCAATAGAGCAGTAAAATGGTGGGATGAAGAAGTAAAAGAGGCGATAAGAGTAAAGAGAAAGGCACACGCAAGATACACATCGAGCAAAACTACGTCAGGATGGGAGGAGTATGGTATTGCTAGAAAGAAAGTAACAAAGGTGGTTGAGAAGAAGAAGAAAGGGGTATGGAAAGACGTAGTTACTAAAACGAATGAAGACTTTGATGGCGGGATGAAGCAGATGTGGGTAGGGATAAAAGGGATACTAGGCAAACAAGCAGGAGAGGCAGATACGGGGATAGCTACATTAAGAGCACAGAACGGTAAAATGGTTAGTAGTTCGAAGGGGAAAAGGGAAGTACTTGTAGAGCATTACCGCAAGCTAGGGACGCCCACAACCAACGAAACGTTCGACAAAGAATTTGAGAAAGATATCAACGCGTGGGCGGAGGCGAACGTAGATGCATCAGAAAGGGAAGACAGTGGTTCAGAAGGGTTACAGGGAGAGTTCACAAGAGAAGAAGTTAAGAAGTGTGTAGCTAAACTTAAGAATAGAAAGGCAGCAGGGGCAGACCAAATAGTTAATGAATTTATGAAGTACGGGGGAGAAGGAATGCTTACCATGATGGTTAAGTTGTATAACTGGATATGGAAAAACGAGTACGCACCTAAGAGATGGAGAGAAGGAGTAGTAGTAAACTTGTTTAAGAAAGGAGACAAGGCTGACCCGGGTAACTATAGGGGAATAACGCTACTAAGCACTGTAGGTAAAACGTTCTGTAAGATTTTGAACGATAGAATGGGAACAATGATGGAGAAGGAAGAAAAGATTAGCGAAGGGCAAGCAGGATTTAGGCCAAACCGTAGCTGCGTCGATCATGTGTACACATTAGGTAAGATAATCCAAGGCAGGAAAGACGCGGGGCTAACAACGTACTGTTTCTTTTTAGATGTACAGAAGGCCTACGATACAGTATGGAGAAATGGGCTGTGGAAAAAGTTGTGGGAAATAGGGATAAGAGGAAAGATGTGGAGAATGATGAAGAAGATGACGGAATGTGCGAGAAGTGCTGTGATGTTGGACGGGGAAATATCGAAGTACGTTGATATCCTACAGGGAGTTGCCCAGGGATGTACGCTATCACCTAACCTATTCAAGGTATACATTAATGACATGATAGTAGCAGTAGAAGCAGCATCGCAGGGAGTCACGGTGGGGGAAGATACGGTGTCGGGATTGATGTTTGCTGATGATTTCGTTTGCATATCAGAAACACCCGAAGGACTGCAGAAACAAATAGAGAAGGCAATCGAGTACACCAGGAAGTGGAGAGTGACGGCGAACGTAAAAAAGTGCGCAGTAGTTGTATGTAACGAAGATAAGGAGAGTCCGGTAACTTGTAAGTGGAAGTGGGGAGAAGATGAATTACCGATCGTAGACCAGTATACGTACCTTGGCGTAGAAATCTCAAAAGATTGCTCTTGGGATGCACACATAAATAAAATAATAGGCAAGGGTAAGGCACACGTAGGCAAGATGGAAGCAGTCCTAACAGACTCGCACCTTGACACTAGAATTAAGAGATGTATACTGATGAATGTGATTGTACCAAAGCTAGAATATGCAGGAGAAGTATGGGAAGGGAACGCGAAGCTCGTAAAACAGCTGGAAACAGTACAGATGACAGCAGCTAAAAAAGTACTAGGATGCTCAAGTACGACGAGTAATACAGTATTGAGAGCAGAACTGGGAATGTACCCACTTAAGACAAATAGAGACGTGCGTAAGTTGAAATGGCAATATAAAGTAAAGAACATGCCAAATAAGAGGTTGCCAGCCATAGCCGATAAAGCTGTATGGGAGAAAGTAACCAAAGGGCGAGCTGGAATAAGGTGGGATAGCGTAGTCGAGAAAGTATGGAAGGAAATAGGAAACCAAAAAGAGACGCTGGCCATAGAGAAATTTAGCGGATACAAGACAGAAGTGAAAGAAAGGATAGAAAGAAGGGAAAGGCTAGCACTGAGAAAGAAGGTGGAAGGGGAAGAACACTTAGAGATGTACGGGGGGTTGAGAGAAGGAATAGGAATGAAAAGGTATCTGCACGGCCCAATGGACTTCGCGAAAAAGCTGAAACTGCGATTTCGTGTAGGGGACCTGGACCTGCCAGAAAGAAGAAGGAGGTATACCAGTAGCCGGGAGGAGGAGGAAGTAGAGGCACAGATGTGCCCATGTGGCAAAGCCATAGAGAGTAGAGTTCACATAGTGGGAGAATGTGAAAGGTACAAGGAGGAAAGGGATGTGCTAGAGGAGGAGATGAGGAAAATAGACGAGTGTGACATGGAGCAGTTTGGTACACTAAATAGTAGCGAGAAAACGATCGCTATCTTAGGAGATAGATGGTGGCCACAGGCGGCGAAGCAGGAAGGGGATAAGATTAGCAAAAGGTTTCTTTGTAATATATGGAAACAACGTAATGAGCGCCCAAGTGTTGGAGGTGTCTCTATTAGGAGTAGGAACGGTGCTCCGTCTCGAAAGGGATGCGTGGTCAATGGTCAAATGACTAAGGCAAGAAACAAATGAGTACGCCCCCCCCCCCATAGCAATCTTTGCAGGATGCAGCTCACCCTCCATGCGACTCGCCCAATACCTCACGGCGAAGTACACCCCCCCCGCCCCGCCAAAAAAACTCGGTATCTACCGACCGCCGATCACGAATTTATTTTACTATCGATAGGGTTTCCGTCGGCTGTGTTTTTGTTTGTTTTGTTTTGCTTCGGCGCTCACCCTTTCTGCGCAAGCCCACCCACCCACCCACCCACCCTTTTCACAACGCCGCGTCAGGTGCTGGGCGAACCGGGGAGTGGTGGGCGATGAACCACTCCGACGTTATCCCGGACTTGCTGGTTTTCGCGAAGGGCATCGGCAGCGGCATGCCCATCTCTGGGGTGGCGACGCGCTCAGAGCTCACCGCTCACCAGGTGAATGTTCTCCCTGGAACTGCCTATATGCGCAGCAGCAATAGCAGGAGTAGTATTATACCCTGGGGTATTTCTCGGGAAGCTGCTTGCTATGCGTATTCAGATCTACGATTGTTGGTGTTTTTATTGCGGGTTGAACGGGGGGGGGGACATATATGTTCAGTTAGTTGACTGTAACGTCGTCGGCTGAGTGATCAAAGTGCGGTGAAACCTCAGCCAATGAGCTTCAAACACATGTAAAGAATCTGTTCAAGCGTAATATCTGACAACCCCCGCCCCCACACCTCTCACCCTCCGCCTCCCCTTCCCCCTCCCCCTCCCTCCCTCCCGTGCCACCACAAACAAGACGCCTGGGTCGATGGGTGGCACTTACGTGGCTAACGCCGTGGCATGCGCATCAGCGATCGCCACGATCCAGGTCCTGCGCGACGAGAAGCTGCTGGCCAACGCGACCCTTCGCGGGCGGCAGCTCATGGACGGCATCGTGCGGATGAGCGGAGGCACGGGGTCGGACCTCGGCTCGCGCTTCCCTTTCAAGGACCTGCGGGGCCTGGGGCTCATGGTGGGGCTGGAGTTCGAGTCGCCGCAAGGGTCCGGTGTGGCGGGCGCCGTGACGAAGGCGTGTTTGAAGAGGGGCATGATTATGCTGACGTGTTCGACGTACGAGACGGTGCGGTTCATCCCGCCGCTGAACGTCACCGAGGCGGAGATGGATGAGGCTCTGCGCATCTTCGAGGAGGCGGTCGCTGAGGTGTTTGTCTGATGATGTTTTCTCGGGCTCGGGGCCGCTATATAAATATATATGTGTGTATAATATATATATGTATATATATGTTTCCGACTGCCTCGCTGTGGTCGTCGTGAGAGAGAGGGAGGAGGAGCAAACCGCTCCGCCGCGGCTGCCGAAGTCTTCCTCTGCCGCGATAGAACGAGGAGAAGGCGAGAGGTGGCAGCCCCGGAGTTCCGTTTTTTGTGCGCTATATGTGCTACTTTCTACCACTCTGACCGGTGATATAAGGATATTTTCTACAGTAGCATTTAATCGAAATGGTCCTTATATTTAGGTTCAGAGTGGTATATGTCTCGCCTGAGCGGCTGAGAACAAACAACACATTTCATCAAAGCCATGCCGGTCGCCCCGGTGGGCTAGCAGGGAACTACGAAGCCTGCTAAAGTCGAGATCGTGAGTTCGAGCCCCCCCGAGTGCGTGCTCGTAGGGACTTTTTCTCGCAAAAAAAACTCTGGACTGGCGGGAAGCGCGAGAGCGTGAGTCAGCAAAATTCGATGAAAGTCGACGAGCGTTGGGGAAGGCTGAACTCTCTGCGCGATATGAACCAAGGCAAGAACCGTAGTGGGGGAGGAGGGAGAGGAACCTACTTTGTGACCCCGGATCTGAGTTACGACTAGGGAGGGAGAAAGACAGAAGTGCGAAGATAACAAATGGGATGGAAAAAGTAAAATAAAATATAAATACGTAGTGACACACGGGCGTGCTTTGAGTGCGGAGGAGGGAGGAGGGGGGGGAGGGGGGCGTACTGGTTTGTTGCTTGCCGTAGTAATTTGGCCATTGACCACGCGTCCCCTTCGAGACGGAGCACCGGTGCGCCATTAAACAACGTGGGAGGTCTCTTGCTTCTCGCTACTTTCGAGGCAGCCGGCACATCGGAATCGTCGATCGAGACCGTTGACCTAGCCGTCTGGTCTACCAAGTGCTATGGTTGGAGATGTAATCAAGGAGCTATATCTAGCTTTGCGGCCTTCCGCGCCCCCGCGCGGAAATAGCGCTCCCACATGGGCAAGCGCTGGAGTCCGTTCGCTGTTACACCCCTCCCTCGCTCATGTCTACCAGCCTTGAACGGGCTAACGGCATGCGTGATATCTCCTTGCACACGTTGTGTTATTTCTTAAGCGCGTCAGACAGGGCCGTAACACAAGGTGGACAAAGCATCGAAACGTCCATCCTTCCCCCCGTTACATTTCGTTTTGTATGATACATACTCGTGCATATAAGCGGCTTATGGTTCAGCGGCGGATCCGCACGCGCGCATTGCCTACGTGCAGCGGCCTGCGGCTTACCTCTCACGCGGGTATTGTCCGCACGCAACTCTGCAATCAACCTTCACGTTGTATTTGCTTCATTCTTTTGTGCACACATTATTGCATACCAGGTAGGTCTTTACTGCTGTGGTGCAAGAGTGCATGCAGCATCTCGCGGGTGCCTGTTCTGGCCTATGTTTTTTTTCGTTCACGATGCGTGTGTGTGGTGTCGCAAGTAATCAACTTTGCACCTCAGTAATACACCCTCTATAATAGTATTACCTCTATGACTGCAATAACAGTATACGAAGTGCCTGGCACAGACCAGAGGGGATGTCTACCCCCCCTCCCCAGCAATCGCACCCCTCGAATATCCGGGAGCAATACTTAAGGGGAGTCTGCTGTTTCAGTAATCGTGGGGTCGTAGGGTGACGAATTGAAGTCAACGTCGCAAACATTAATGTTATGGTACTGCTGGCATGATGTGGAAACGTTTGGTAAATACCTGGTATCAGGTATAATAATCGTATTGGTAGTACTTGGAAGGCGGTATCTTAGGTGGGAACCAGGGATGGTTCCCGATGGCTTTTAGCCATCTCACCTGCCTTCTCAGTCGTTCATCACGCGAAAACGGAATAAACCTGCTCTTCTTCTATCTCTACGCAAACAACACACGTGAGTACCAACGAGTACCCGTTCCATAGGCTGACCTGGCTAGGGATACCCTGTCCTCTTATACCTAGCATCACTACACTTGGCGTTGCATATCGGCAGGACTAGTCTAAAACGGAGAAAGGTTTTTTACTCGTGCTCGGTTTCTTTTTTGTTAGCCGTTAGCTATTCGTGCTTTCTGAGCGAGAGAGCAGCGTTGCTCCGCTCTCCCGTCACCCGTGATGTCGTCTCAAGAACGGGGAGGATCTGCTCCCCTTCGCGACAGCGCAGACCAGGACCCTGAACCTCAGGGTCCCTTGCTGGGCCCGGCGCGCTACACGACTTCAACAAGAGCTGTACGGGGTTCTTGGTGTCTACAAGTACATTTAGCTAGCGCGTTTACGCGGGGGGTCCAGCGTAACGTCGATGAATCACGAGGCGCAGCAGTGGACAGCTGAATTTTTCGCGTCGCCGCTGCGCTCGATTCTTTTCTCATGTTGTTTCAGGGGATTGGGGCGGAACCTCTTTGTAGTTTGTATTTGCGACGTTTTCCGAGTTTTCGGTTGGGACTGTTTTTCTTCTCAGTATCGCCTACCACTTTCTGATATTTTTTTCTGGGGCGGTTTTGGGGGTAGTTTTAGCGTAATTCGTCCTGCCGACCCCCCCCCCGCTCAATGCCGGGGCGGGTCTGGATAATCGAGCCACTAACTTGGGGCTCAGGACACGCTTTCTGAATGTTTTGGGCCGGGTTTCGGGGAAGTTTTTAAGTGTCTAGTTTTCCAGTGTTATCAGTTCTACCGAGCCCTCGCTCTCGAGCTGGGAGGGCAGTTCATGTACAATGACTGCAGGATTTCGGTTCCAACGTTTCTTCTTTTTTGACGTTCCTTGCTCGGCTTCGTAGCCTTGCCGTTCAGAGGTGTGGGAGTGGGTTTTGAGGAGCCGCATCTTCGACTCATGTTTTAGTTCGTGGAATCGGGGTTTCCACGAATTTCTCATTATTTCTGCATATACGGCTCATCAGGGTGGGCTAGTGTTATGGTACTGCTGGCATGATGTGGAAACGTTTGGTAAATACCTGGTATCAGGTATAATAATCGTATTGGTAGTACTTGGAAGGCGGTATCTTAGGTGGGAACCAGGGATGGTTCCCGATGGCTTTTAGCCATCTCACCTGCCTTCTCAGTCGTTCATCACGCGAAAACGGAATAAACCTGCTCTTCTTCTATCTCTACGCAAACAACACACGTGAGTACCAACGAGTACCCGTTCCATACGCTGACCTGGCTAGGGATACCCTGTCCTCTTATACCTAGCATCACTACATTAAACAAAAAATCTCGAGAGTCATACCACTTTGTCCCGAAATTTAAGCACATTTTGTACATTAATATTAAATAAAAAATCTTCTTATATTTCGGGACATGGATATCTGCCCCCCCTCCGCTCGCCGCGAGGAGGGTGCTTCAGTAGTCGCGGGGTCGTGAGAATCTCACCTGATGTCGAAATGAATTAAAAATCGTAAAAAAACAAAAACTCCGAGAGTAATGCTTGGAGGACATGCAGACAGACAAGAGCCAAAGTTTCTGAACAAAGGCCCCGGTTCCGTGGGCACTGGGTAACTACGTATGCCACACGCATGGGGGTTGCTTTCCATGTGGTCCTTCTTTGTTCGGCATTGACCGCAGTTTTTTCCTTTACGATTAACAAGACGCGCAACGCGCAGAAGGCCCTGGTCCTCTCCTAGACGAACGCGAAGGGGAGGGATAGATGTAAATATAACAGCGCAAACCCATTTTAAGGCGAACGAAGATATACGCCGATCAGTGTTACACTTACTGTAGGGCGTGCCGATCTGTGTCGTCGTGTGTCCCGCGGTATGTATGAAGGCGACACAATGGATTTTCTCGCCTTCGAGTTTCAAGCAACTGCATACAGCACAAATCTTGTACTGTAGTACCGGTAACCGTACACATTTCCTCGCGTTCGTAGCGTTCAAGCAATGTACAAATACATGATGCATGTACGTACAGCAATAGACTAACGCCGGTACGTATAATATATACTACCTGGTACGTCAGTTGTGCGCAATCATTATGCCCGCAAAAAAAAAAAGAAAAATGTGATCGGTGACACCCCTGCCTAATTATAGTGATCCGCTCTCCTGTACGTCATGGGCGCCCCTGCGCATTTTTTTGTTTGTCTCCCCATCGTTTCCATTATTGTTCTTTCTATCTATCTACAGCAGCAGCAGTAGTATTTTACGTACGTATCGCATTGCTGTGCGAAACTACAGTAAGGACCCCCCCGATCGGTCTCGTATTTTTGGCGCACCCCCGCCGGGCAAAGCTATATACTTTATAGCACCTAAAATGGGTTATTATGCCAGCAATATAGAACCATAACCCATACTGGTACCAGGTATCACAGGGGTATCATAATACGGCACTGCTGCTGTGCGGAACTATTGTATGAACTGGTTTCAAATAAATTACCGTACAGCACACCGATTTCTGTGCGCGAAACCTTTCCTCTTGTTGTATACCCGAGGGTACTGCTGTACCTCCAGGTACAATTCAATTCTTCGGTTGAGAAACGCGATGAAGAGCTGATAATTTACGAGGGAATTCGAGATCCGTCGAGTTGGATCAACGACCCAGCTGCCTTGTGGGCCACCTTGGCCTCTTTCAGTCCACCCCCCGACCCCGATGCACCCTCCCTGAGGTCTGCGTAAAGGCCGTCTTGGCGTCTCGTAGCATCGGTCTTGGATCTCGGGAGTCCTCGGAGTCTGGAGCTCGGGAGCGCCGACATCTTGAAACTTCAGACTCTAAAAACGGGAAATCGACGGTTTCGTTTTTTGTTGCTGGCTCTCCTCCTATTGGTCGAACGGGACAATTTACTTCGGGAGAACTAGACTAATTACCGTGGAGCGATTCGGGGTGGGGCGGTTGCGTGGCTCCATCGTGTCCACAACCTTCCTTCCAGCGCTTCCCTCGACCCCGACAGGTACCCCTCCTCAAGGCTTCGATAATAACAAGAAGCAGAAGAGATGGCGAACATCAAGGCACCCGGCGCTCCCGAGCCCGGCACTTTCTTGTTCACCTCCGAGTCGGTGAACGAGGGCCACCCCGACAAGATTTGCGACCAGGTGTCTGATGCGGTCTTGGACGCATGCCTGAAGGAAGACGAGCGCTCTCGCGTGGCCTGCGAGACATGCACCAAGACGGGCATGGTCATGATCTTCGGCGAGATCACCACCAACGCCAACGTGAACTACGAGCAGGTGATCCGCGATGCCCTCAAGGACATCGGTTACGACGACACCGCCAAGGGTCTGGACTACAAAACCTGCAACGTGGTTGTCGCCGTGGAGGAACAGTCGCCGGACATCGCGCAGTCCGTGGATGCCCAGCGCATCGAGGACATCGGCGCCGGAGACCAGGGCATCATGTTCGGATACGCTACCGACGAGACCGACTCGCTCATGCCCCTCTCGCACGAGCTCGCAACCCAGATCGGCGCCCGCCTCACGGAGGTCCGCAAGAAGGGCATCTGCGAGTGGGCAAGACCTGACGGGAAAACGCAGGTGAGCTGGACATACGATACATGCAGCAGTGAAAAATGCGGAAATACGATGCAAGGACAAGAATAGAACGGATCGCACAAGCTTTTTTATGGTTGGATTTGAGCCTTGCTCCACCAAGGAATTCGATCCCCGGGGTCTGGTGGCACGCAGGCTAGACCTCGCTGCTGCTAGCTGTGTGCCCATCAAGTGCAGTGTGCTCAATTTTGCGTTGCTTTCTGTCGCAGTGTTCTGTTGGGCCGACGAGTCGGCAGAGGCCTGCTGGGGCAGGCGGGCACATGCCCCGTATTTTGGGCGGGTGCTTGCTTGCGTACGAGTCTCCCGAAATTTGTCGTTTTCCCGCGTGACATGACAGCAGCGTTACGTTTTCCAGCAAAAATAAGGAATCTCGGCACCCACAGACAAAGTGGTTGGCCTCTATCAAACGAGGTCGTAGAGCTCACCAACGTTTGATGATGGAGAGCGTAGGTCGGGCACGGCACTGCTGGCTTTCTGGGCCACTCGATTTCAAACGGAAGCTTGTGGTGTCTCGCTCTACGAGAGATTCCAATCCAAGCCCCGGATAACATTCCAGAAGGTTGTCCTGTCCTGCATGTATATTATTTTACGAGAGGAAGCGAGTCGTGACGTCGATTTCTTCGTTGCTCTCTCTCCCCTTCCTCCCTCTCGTATATCATACTCGTACGAGTACATACGTCGCGGCGGATCAACGCCGCAAACGCGCTTTGGTCCCAGAAAACTACGGTGCCAGTACCTTTCACTCAACCCTATACGTAGTCGTTACGTAGCAGCAGGAACCAGTACGTACATACTGCTGCTGTTGTTTTCGTTCCAGGCTGATCCCGGTATTTATTGATCCTTTGAACCCGTACTCGTATCAAAAGCTGTTGTTGACCTTTCACCAAAGTCGTGTGGGCTGGTACTCGTTCGTGCAATCAGCAAGAGTACCCGGCGGTCCACGTCAGCGAAGAGCTTCCTATTTTGTGTGGAAGGTGTGCACGTGTCACGTGTGCACGCACTCACCTATCCGTGCAACGTAGCCAGTACGTAGCATCACGCTTTTGTGGTGGACAACACACACATGAAACCATCGACACTTGAACGAGAACAAGTTACTGTATACCTGGTATGGATGTACGAGGGTATGCATGATTTATTACAAGTGCAGACCAGTATTACTTGTACTCGAACCGGTAGTGTGCGAGTATGCTCGGTATAGGGTAGGGCTCTCACGTCTCTGGTGACAGCAGTATACGAGTACGAGCCATTATATTTGTCAGTAATTTTCGTTTTGCGTATTATATTGAACGAACGCGTGTGTACACGGGAGCTGAGCAGAGGTTATTGCTCTCCCATGATATATTGCCCAAAAGAAGGGTGTTTTTGACGACGAGAGGACAGACTGTACTTGTACGTCTTGGCATGAGTCGGGGTTATGGGGGTCTACAATTTTCAAGGCAATGCCTTTCGTAGCGGAAATGCTCGCTCTCCGTGGCGAGTATATGGGTGTAATCCTTATCATACGGGTACGTATCTAATTACCATAACAAAAGGGTGTCTAAAATGCATCCCCGCTACATTAGGATCGAAACGCACGTCCGTGCGGCATGCATGCATGACTTGCAGCTGCCACGCCAAATGTTGTAGCTGTCCGTCCGTGCGGCAAGTTCAAGTTTTGCTTGGACTTCGTTTTAGCAAAGTCGTAATCGACATTGTCACGGCAATTCGCAGTGCAGGGCCACAGCGCAAGCTCAATAGTTCAAAAGTGGCAGCCAGCAGAGAGCTGTCACTCGGGGAACAAATGCAGGGATTTACAAGTAAGGATTGTGTGGTTTTTGTTACTGGGGAAGAGGGAGCGTTACGTTACGTACGTATACACCTGTTGCGTAATTACGGCGGTCCAGACCAATTCCTTTCGGCTCCGACTACTCGCAGTACCGGCAATGCGGTAATTCGGCATCGTTTATCCCACCGCTCAGCATTTTTTTTTAATTATAAATCGAGTAGTAACTACCAGGCTCCTAGTACATCACGAAACCTACACCAATACCACAAATAACACATAGAACAAAAATTCTACGCAGCTCGCAAAGTTGAGTATCTACTATTCAATCGGTTGAACTCACAGCTGACGTATTTATAATTATTTTATTTTATTATCGTATCATATCATTTATTATACCCAAATGATATGTACCCACGTCCCAGCCGCAGTGGCTCCGTTCGAAGAACGAAACACTCCAAAGCATCGAAGCTTTGGAACCTAAAATTGTAACAGCAGTAGTAACTGAAAACATGAACGTATTTTTTGCGTGTTTACATTATCCCAATTCTTATTCATGCAACAAACAGGTGACTGTGGCGTACAAGGAGGAGAACGGGCGCATGATCCCCCAACGAGTCCACACCGTGGTGATCTCCTGCCAGCACGACGATGACGTTAGCAACGAGAAGATCCGCGCCGACCTGATGGAGCACGTGATCAAGCACGTCGTGCCCGCCAAGTACCTCGACGACGACACGATCTACCACCTCAACCCCTCCGGCCGCTTCGTGATCGGCGGCCCCCACGGCGACGCCGGCCTCACCGGCCGCAAGATCATCATCGACACCTACGGCGGCTGGGGTGCGCACGGTGGAGGAGCGTTCTCCGGAAAGGACCCCACCAAGGTGCGTACGGAGGCGGTGTTTGTTTGCTCTTTTGGTATATATGCGTACGCGTACTAGTACGGAGGCGTTTTTTTTCTTTTCTACGCTTATATGCTTAACGAAGTGCTTTGTCTATGTAGTTGCTAAGTTATCTCCAATGGACATTATATGTACCCGGTATTGTATTGCATCAATGTTGTTGCGTGGGCAGCTCCCGGCGGAGGAATTTGTACAGCAGTATCTGTTTTCTGTAATTGGTACTGGTGTGTTCTGTTGTCGGAAGAAAGCGTTACTCGTAGCGTTGTTCGGGCGACCAGACCAGGCCGTCTTGGCAATCGCCTCGGGCAAATCTCAGCTGCAATTGGCGGGTGTTTTTTGCCTCGTGCACGCACCCAACGCCGGTGGCCGGGTCGTTTGCGAGGAAGGAAGCGTTATGGGACGGTCGGTCGGATATCTATCACTCACTCCCCGGGTTTTCGCTTGTTATGTATACCGTACCGTTATGGGTTATACATTTTATCGATCATACTGAACCCGCCGCTGGCCTTTCGGTGTTGCGTGTGGTGGTCGTCGCTTTTTTCCAACCCGACGCGTTCCCACTGTTGCTGTGTGTGATACGTACGAAGAAAATATTTGTCTTACAGTTTATACGATAACTTCCCATGAGGCACAGAAAGGCCACTGCCAGAAACAAGTGCTGGGAGCCTGCAGCGATACAAGCGTCAACTCCCCGGTTCACCACTCAATATATTAACCCGGTTCCACCTTAAATATGTTCGAAAATTCGAGCCATTCTCGTATATATCTAATGGAATAAAGATGAGCCGCTTGTGAATTGCGACTCTCACTTGTTTGTGGGTAACTACTGTATTTTATGATAGAAGTGATGCGCCGCGTGTGATTTGTATTTTTGCTCCTTTTTGTGGTCGCCTTTTATCAGGTTCAGTTCAAAAATAATCCCAAATGTAAAATCCGTAAATCCGTCCCCCAAGCTCGCTTGGTAATTGTCGAAGGGAAGGTTGAAGGTTGAATTCAATTAATGGTGTCGAATGTTTCTGACAATTCCCGCCTCTTGTTTTTTTTTTTTTTTGCTTTGCTTTTGCTTTTTTCCGCCACTTTTCACCACGATGTCGAAACAAACCGAACGCAGGTGGACCGGTCCGCGGCCTACGCCGCCCGCTGGGTGGCCAAGTCCCTCGTGAGCGCCGGCCTCTGCCACCGCGTCCTGGTGCAGCTGTCCTACGCGATCGGCGTCCCCTACCCCCTGTCCATCCACGTCGACTCTTACGGCACCGCCAAGACCCGCTCGGGCAAGTCGGACGAGGACCTGGTGGAGATTATCAACAACAACTTCGACCTCCGCCCCGGATGCCTCCTGCGCGACCTCTCCCTGCGCCGGCCGATCTTCCAGAAGACGGCCGCGTACGGCCACTTCGGCCGCGCGGACGCCGACTTTACCTGGGAGGTGCCCAAGGACCTGACCCTCTGATTCGATTTCGTTTAGTCGATCGGGCGGGGGACGGCTCTGATGCGATTTCATTGGTCGATTGGGCCTCTGAGTCGATTTCATTGGTCTGTTCGTAGATCGATCTGAGCGCATAATGAGACGTATTTCGGGATGAAGAAACGTGCCAAGCTCCCTAGGGGCTTGTGCGTGTTGGTGACTGACTGCCAGCGTCTTGTAGCGGAGAAATAGCGCTTAGCTCTCTCGTCCGTTTGCTAGGGAAGGTTGTGGGAGTTGAGAAGGAGAGAAGAGGGGGCGGATGGGAAGAGGGTGTTTAGCGACTAATATTGTGGAGGGGAATAGCCGCTATGCGGTGTTTAGTATGCGTCCCGCGCCGTGACTATTGTTGTTAGGGGATGTGTGGAATGATTTTCAGGACTCGATCACCCCCCCCCCATCCATGAGCGAAAGGGCAAAAACGGCACTGCATTCGCGTTCTGTCTTGGCCTTTTCTTGCTCTTTGCATTTTCCGTGTATATTTTTATTTTGTGTTGGTTAGAGGGCGGCAGCTGTCCCCGCCTCCCCGTTTTTTCGTTACCGCCTTACCGTGAGGTGCGAAAACTCGGCAGGAGGTTCGGACACGCTCCCGTGCTTTAAAAGAGCCTACCAAACTGCACAGAAGCCGGCCTGCCATAAGAAAACTTAGGCTAAAGGATACGGCACGTGTTAGTTTGCGCGGCGCACCAACAGACCTTGTTAAGGGCTCGTGTGTGGGGAGATAGTGAAGCGGCGGTCCAATCTGCGAGGCTCTTCTCTGTCTTTGTCCCGCGGCCTCACACGGGTTGTTATTTCATTTTTCGTTCGCCTTACTGTAGGATAGGTTTTTCTAGCGTCCCGTCATGGTTTGGGCGCTGGATTATACTTTTTTATCTTTGCTGTAGGGGAGAGGACGACACGGAGAGTGTTTTTTGCGAGTAGAAAGCTTGAGTGAGTGAAGTGAGGAATGGGGGGAAAGTTTTTGGTTAAATGAAAGTCGCGGCGTGCTGTCTTTTGATAAATGGGAAAACGCGTTGGAAACGCTTAATTAATTGATGACGATGGTGTTGATGACATACTATGCAGTCTCATGCCCGCTTCTCGTGCCCATATATGGTATGAGGCAGCAGGCCAGAAGAGGCCTTGTGGTGAGATCTTCTCATCCTGACTTTGCGCGGAATGCGACGGGATATTCTTCAAGTTTGACCCGCTACGCAAGTATAACTGTGCTCTTTTTTTATCAGCCATTTACCCCTAGCTTATCTTCGACTGCTTGCTTCGGTGTGGCTTTTGGAGAGCCCCCACTACCTCGTACAGACTGTGTACCCTTTGTGTCTGAAGTTTACTAATTGAACGTGAACCTCAGTTGACATGCCATTTTGTGGCACACCGGCAAAACAAACGTTTGTGATGCCCCGGAGTCCTAAAAAACGCCTCACCAGACCCCCGCCCCAGATTGTGGGCTTGAATTTACTGCCGACGGAACAGGGAAAAACGTGTAAATACCTCTGGTACACTCCGAGGAACATCATCTATCTGTGTACGTCTGTCTATGAATGCGCGCTACTATAGATATAAATAAAATGAGCATCGATGCCTCTCGTGATTTTGGAAATGGCCGAAGTCCCTCCTATCGTCTGGGCTTCAGACCGAAATGGAAACGCGTCAGCTCTCGGCGCCTCGCCCGCGCTTTCTCGTCCGTTCTCTCGCGGGTCGCCTTCTCCGGCCTCCGACGGGCCTGTTCCCGCTCGCGCTCTCTCGAGGTCGCGCGTCGCCGCCGAGCGCGGCGGCCTTCAATCCGTAGGCTCTTTCGAGACGGCGGGACATCGAGATAGTTTCCTTGAGACAGTAAGGTTCTTTGGGGGACATGCAGGTTTTTCCTCAAGGAAGCAAGCTTCTTTCATACATCTATTTATTATATCGGCTTCTTTTGTCGTTGCGAGCTTCAATAATTTAGCTCTTTCCTTCGAGAGCTCGGTCTCGCAAATGCGATCGCTTTCTCCCGACTACCTGAGCGGTCGTCTTTAGTCCCTTCCACCCCCTCGGCCTTGCTTCGTCCGGATACGAGTACGATACAACAGCAGCAAGCACAGCAAGCAGTGCGACAACACAAAACTCGGCTCAAAAATGTGCAGCTGCTGCTGCAGTACTGCTGTACAACAAGAAAACTCGGTTCAATAATATGCCGAGTACGAATTAATCTTTTTTTCTCGGTTGGATTCGTGATGGTCCTATTGACAACGATGAAGTGTATAGATCTTCCAGGGGTCGGGCTGATAATTACGATTATGGCGCTGGCAATCAAGGTACGGGCGTGGACCCAAACTGGAGGATTCGCAGCTACGTTTTACTGCTGTAGTTTCTCACCGACGGTGGAAATATTACTGCTGCTACTGTCCTATTACAACAAACAGCAATAATACCAGTACCTGGTACGAGTACGTACTGTATGTAGAAACTGCTGCTGCTGTGGTACGTACTGCTGTACAGTAATACTGTTGTAGTGTATGCGTAGTGCTGCAGTGTAGATACGAGTCTGCTCAAACACGAGAGTCAGATAATAGTTGAGACCCCCCCCGTGGCCAGCTTTGACGTCTCTCTACTATCCACGCGGAACCGTTTTCTCGACACGATTTGTTTTTTGCCGCACGTACCATAACTGAGCCCGCCACCTCAACTGGTGCACTTCTGCCAGAGACTGAGAAAGGAAGTTACGACCTGAGTATCAACACTCAGCGTTTCCTTCTTCCTGCAACATTTGGCATGGGCTTGACTCTGTACGTATGTATGTGTCACGCATCAAAACACGAGCGAGCGCCATCACGTTGTTGTCGTAATTCTCACAAACTATCCTGAGAACTGAGACTATCCAGGGAACACCGAAAGCGACTGATTACATTATTTCTGAGACTGACTGTTGAGACTGACAAATGAGGTTGCGAACTGAATATTTCAACACGCAGCATTCCCTTCTTTCTGCAACACTTGGCATTGCCTTGATTCTGCACGTATGCGTCAGATATCGAAACACGAGCGAGCGCCATCACATTGTCGTAAATATTAAGGATGGTACCAAATAACTGACGTTGTACCAGATACTATCCTATCCGAAGCATGGGTGCCGGCGAATGCCGGCACCCATGCGGAGCCCTTGTACATATATATTTTGTAAGCTTACGAACGCCAAAGCCTCGAGTGCTGCATGCACTGCTGCTGCTGTGCAGTCTAGTGGCCTGGTGCTGCTGTTTTTGTGATGAAATCTTAACCTGCACTTACTTCCCAACACGCGCATACAAAGAGTACGAGTATACATAAAACACCACAGCTAGGTATCTCCTAAACTGGGATACAAGCCTCCGTTCATGTCGATGCATTACTACGTAATAACACCTCAAAAAGTTAGCGGAGATGGATATACCCACCTGATGGCTGTAGCATGGGGCAAGTTCACAGCCTCTGGTACACATTATTTATTCTGGGGTGATCACTACGGACGAGTTACGGAGGAAGTATATTGAACTGTCGCGCATACGCCTACAACGACGGTGGTTAACAGAAGCAAGAGGCAAACGCCACAGGGTCTGTCTCCCTAAAGAGCCGTCCATGACAGTATGTCGGCTGTTGCAACATGGTAGCATTGGAGTGACTGATGACGCACAATATGTCACGCATGCTGGAGTATCTTGTGGGTGGTAGGCGGCAAGCGCCAGGGTCTCCCTCTTGAGAGCCTGCACGCATTATGTTGGCGCGGTCCACCTGTGTTGCAGTGCCCACCAAAAAAACACGATTTTACAAAATCTCTTGACAAAGAGATACTGGAACCACGTCCACCCCAGTTGTTTTTCCTGTAGGACTTTTCGTAATTCTGCCGTAGCTCCGAACTTTCCCATTAATACAAAACTTGGCAAGGCAGATATAAGCTCCTTGGTACACTCCCGTCAGTGTGCCAAAGCGACAGCAGATTCCGTGGCCTCCTTCGATGCGGACCTCGTCGTTGAATTTTGAAAATGTGGTTCCAGTCGCTTGAATATGCGGTTTCTCGTACTGTATTCAAGTATTTTTTTTCCTGCTGTACAACGAGCACGGGGTACTTTTCGAAAAAAATCTGCTGTAGAACGAGCACGAGCTCGTTCTACGGCAGGGAAAAAAAATACTTGGCTACAGCACTGGAACCCACAAATTCAAGCTCCTGGAACCACATTTTCAATTTTCAGCGACGAGGTCCGCATCGAAGGAGGGCGCGGAAACTGCTGTCGCTTTGGCACACTCACGGGAGTGCACCAAGGAGCTCATATCTGCCTTGCCAAATATTGGATTAATGGGAAAGTTCGGAGCTAGAGCAGAACTACGGAATGTCCTACAGGAAAAAAAAACGGGGCAGGTGTGGTTCCAGGGTCTCTGTGTCAAGAGTTTTTTTTTGGTTTTGTGGGCACTGCAACACAGGTGGGTCCTGTAGCAGATTTTTTGGCCCCAAGATGCGCATTATACCCCCTACTAAAAAAGCCTGCTTATTGTGGAACTCCACGAGAAGCAACGAGCAACAGATAACCGCAGCTTTCGCTGGTAGCAGAACAGCAGGCTGCCATCTCTGACAGAGGGAGTGCAACACACCTACCACCCACTATGGCGACCCTGGAAGAAGTCGACCATAAGATCAAGGCAATTGCTGCCAGTATCACGGAGGCCAAAGCCTCCGGTACAGCCAAGACCGACCCTGCTAACCTCAAGAAGCTCGTGGTGAGCAACCTCACAGCAGACACGCCGCAGGCCGCAAAACCTCGCGCTGCTGCTGCTAGCCTGTCAGCCGTAGTAGCTACTGTACCTTGGGTCCGAGTGCTGGACTGGCTGTGCTGTCGGCTGGCCCAGTTGGGCTGCAAATTGGTCTATTTGGGGCTCGCAGTTGCAGACGATTGCACCCGTTCGTGTTCCTATCGCAAGCACACTCGATGATGTGCACGACGAACTTACGAGTAGTGCGATACGTGCCTGTTATGCACCTTAGCAGCAGATAGCAGTCGGGCCACGTTACGCTACGTTACAGAGGACCGATTGCTCCGGCTGTACGGTTGTATACAGGTACAGTAGGAACAGCAACAGCAGATCAACACATGCGTTGTTGTGGTTGTTGGTCTCACATCAAACCATGGCCGTACTGAAGTGTAATCTAGGCCGTCGGAAATAGGGCTTGCCCCATATCATTAGAACAGAAGCGTCGAGTCTCCACCGCTATTAATAGCTTTCACACGTCGGACAGATAAATCATCTACAGATCATCTATAGATCATCTAGATCCTAACCTGCCGTTATGAGATGTTGTTCGAGATCTGTAGAGTGCAGATCCAACCCAGGAAGCATATCCTAGATCACGCAGGTTATACGGCTCCCCCCCGGCAACATGAGCTATGATACGACGTAGACCATACGGATCAGTAATCTATCCGCCCTGAAATTCCTAGATCATAAAGTGGGAATTATCTATCTGATCTATCTGATCTATCTGATCTATCTGATCTATCTGATCTATCTGATCTATCTGATCTATCTGATCTATCGGAGGTGTGGAAGCGTGGCCTTATCGACCGTTTAGAGTTTAGAGTGAGCACGAAGCAGTGCGAAGAGTCTACGAGTGTGGTCATGCTGCACCAAGTGTCGTGCTGTTTACTATTAATAGTTCGGGCACTGAAAGTATCGTCCCCCGACCCCGTTACGTACCGTATCATAGCCCCGGCCTCTTCAGGTTGCCGATGCTGTACGCAGCAACTGCTGCCATTTGTGATCCGTCACTTTTCCCCCTCTGAGTTCTCACAAGGGTTATACTCGTAACTCGCAACTCAAACTACTATCTACTCGGGAATGTAAGGAAAGTTGGAATGTTGTGTGTGCAGATGCATGAATACCCGAGCGGTCCTTACATTTACCGACGGGGTTCTAGAGCCAAGGGGCCGAAGGGAGGATCAAACATTACGTACCTTGATTTTTTTTTGTTAGAAAAGTCCGATGCCCGTCGCGATGGTTAGGCTAAGTACACTGCTGCGGTGCTGCTTACGTCTGTGTTCACACAAACCTTCATCGTCGTTGTGGAAATACGCCAAAAACGTTCCATGAAACGCTCTCTGCCCGCTTCGTACAAGCTGAAAACCGACGGACAGACGGACGGACGAACGGCGGCAGATATAGACGCGGTCTATGGTACTACCATACCGTGCTTTGTCCGTAAAAGCAAGGACCGCTTGGGTATCCAGTTTTTCATGCCCAAACGGTCCTTACAGAGATTGATACCACAGGTATATCATACGTACGACAAGATGACTATGATACCCTTTATGCTAACCTGGCATCTACTCCGTTAGGCGCTGATGCTGCCGAGCACTTGCCGTCGGCTGGAACCCAGAGGCGTGTTGCAACTGCCGTGCGTGAGAACCGTGTGCATATATGATGCATATTTTCCGGGGCTTTTCATGGGTCGGCTCAAACCTCGCGGGTCAGGTCGGATCGAGTCGGGCAAGACTGACCCGACCCAACCCGACCCGTGAGAGTTTGAAAACCTCCTAACCCGACTCGTCCGATTAGAAAACAACTCGTGAACCGTGAAGAACGCTGCTATTTTCTTGATAGTGTCCGGCGTGAGCATTTAGCGTTACGTCGTAGTGGTATCTCAACGTTTCGGTTCCAAGCTGACCATCATTTTTTTTTTTTCGTGAAAAAATGCCATACCCTCCTGGGGTTGTAGGCACAGCGGTTAGCGTTAGCGTTTGTTGGTCGCTGTCGGCGCGAAAATGAAACACCTGCTGCCTCGTATACTTCGAATACAGCAGCAGCAGCAGTTGCTCTATTGACGTACGTATGTAAAAAAAAGTACGCGTACCGCTTTTGAGGGTTTTTTACTCTGAATTGTTCAGGGGTAAATATATGCTCGTCCACCGCAACCGGGAACGGTCGGCACCCTCGAGAGATGCTTCGCTCCAGGGGTGCCAAGGTGTCAAGAAGACGCCGCTATGCACCGCAGACCGACCCGGCGACCCCACGCATGGCAGAACAGCAATTGTCCGCCATCAAACGCAACAGCAGCAGCAGCAGCAGCAGCTACGTCAGCAGCAAAACCACCACCACCCCCAACAACTAACACCGACACCACACCACCGCTACCACTACCACCGCTGCCATCATTATCACCGCCGCCACCAGTACCGCCACCACTACCACTACCAACACCACTACCAACACCACCAGTGCCGCCACCACTCCCACTACAAGTATCAGCACCACCGCCACCACCACCACAAGTAGCAGCAGTACTAAGTGCAGGATCCGGCTCTCCTCGTGCGCGCTCGTGTGCCGTGACCGTTATCCCACCTATTCGCTTCGATTGTTCGCTTGCTTCGCCCCGAACCTATCCGAACTGAAACCGTTCGCGCCGCACGCACGCCTACTTATATATTTGTTCATTTCTAGGACGAGCTGTTGGCGGCGAAAGAGGTTTTTGCCGGCCTGAACGGAGGCGTTCCGTACGACCCTCCTAAGGCCGCGAAGAAGGCCAAGGGGCCGGCCAAGACGGCAGCCCCGGAGAGAGCACCCGGAGAGAAGAGCAAGAAGGTATGATACGTATACATGTATGAGGATGCAGTTACATAGTAGTAGCACGGCATGTTTTATGTACGTACTCTCTACGACAGTACTGGACTGCTGTGCTACACAGCAGTGCGCTTACACAACAGTGCTATCATACGCTGCTGTTTGCTGCTGCGCTGCAAGACTTGCGCTGTTGCTGTTGCTGCTGCTGCTGCTGTTGCTGCTGCTGCTGCTGCTGCTGCTGCTGCTACTGCTGCACTACGAATAGACTACAGCTGTACCGCACTACTGCTGTACTGTTAATAGGGTACCGCACTACTGCTGTACTGTTAATAGGGTACCGCACTACTGCCTAGACATGCTAAGGTAAGAGATCCACCAAAACATTTTCTGAGATTCTTCCCTTAAGGAGCGCTATATGCCTCACTCAAAAAAACGAATTTTGATTATTTTTTTTTAATGCCACCCGATGGACAATGTCATGGCCTGTAGCCTGTAGGTATGCAACGAAGCATATTGCAAAAGCAAATAGTGGCAAATCCGACGAATTTGGGTTAGGGCCCGTTTTAACGAAGAAGAAAAAAATTAAATTTGGAAAAAAAAATATTCAAATCCGCTTTTCATTGGTCAACACACGCACCAGCACCAAAGATTAGGATCCTGGGGCATAATATTTGGTGCTGGTGCGTGTGTTGACCAATAAAAAGCGAATTTGAATTTTATTTTTTCCAACTTGAATTTATTTCATACTCGTTAAAACGGGCCCTAAGGGAGCCCCGTCGTTCAGAAACGATTGTCGCCAAAAAGTGCTACCCCCCTAGCGTAGCACGCCTCTTCGGTACTACATGCAGCACCGCACTATTGCTGTACTACAGTACCGCACTACAGTAGTACGGGTGACCATAGTAAACAGGACCAAATATTGTTGATGAAAATATTTGAATGTATGTATAGGTTTTTGTTTGTACCGTAGGTCCCTATTTACTATGATCCTCGTCATACCACTCTGAACCTAAATATAAGCACCAATTCAATTACATGTTAATATACAAACGGTCCTTATATTCCGGGTCAGAGTGGTATAGAACAGCAGGAACTCAGTCGCCAACAATCTACGACGAAGGACCATAGTAAATAGGACCACATATTGTTGGTAAACGTAGGTACATATATAGGTTTTTGTCTGTACCGTAGGTCCTATTTACTACATTAGCCCACCCCGTAATTACTCGTACTGCCGCACTACTGCTGTTGTACTTGTGTTGTACTGCTTGCACTACTACAGTTGTTGTACTTGTGCTGTACTGCTGCACTACTGCTGTTGTACTGCTGCTGTACCGCTGCACTACTACTGCTGTTGTACTTCTTGTGCTGTACTGCTGCACTACTGCTGTTGTACTTCTTGTGCTGTACTGCTGCTGTTGCACCGGACAGGGGCGACGCAGTGACCGGTGGAGGAACAGACCGACGGTGCGCGTGCACCCTGAAACAAAAAAAAAATGCCATCGAGGATACCTTAAAAAGAAAAGAAAAGAAAAAGTTTGGTGGGGAAACCCCCCGGCTGGTTTTTGTTTTGCGCCGCTCGGCGCCCACGAAATGTTTATTTGTTTAGTTTTTTTCTTCTTTGTCGCTACGTAGATAGTTGCTACTATTGGTGGGGACACGGGGGGGGGGCAATCGCTACTGCTGTGCACGGCAGTAGGTGGTATATAACGTACCTGGTACATACCTGGTATATACGTGTTTTATGATCCGGCAGTGCTTTGCACCTCACTTCTAATGGGGGGAGTGGACGCGCGTGCGGCCAACGTCACAGCTAGTAGTGGGGCGAACGCAAGAGCGGACGCGGAGAGATGGGTCGGTGGTATATATATATACATACGAAATGTGCTCGTATTCCTGCTGCTGATGTACAAACAGTACAGCAGTTATTGTCGTTGTTGCTGTTGTTTATGGTGGCATTTGTAGTTTTTTTTTTTTTCCTTGGCGTGCTCTTGACCTTATCTCTAACGCCCCCCCATCCCATCACCCCTCACCCCCACCCCCTCCCCATGTCCTCCCCCTCCCCCCCGGCCCCTCTGTTCCTGAACGGATTAACAAACCGCGATAACACGCACGACCCATTTTCGCCGTAGGGATGAGAGGGTCTATGGTCATACGACTACGGCCATGCATGAAAATGAAGTACACCCCCCCTCTTCCCTCCCCAAAACACACGCACACACACGACGCACACGCACGCATTCACGCACAGGAGCAGCAGAAGGAGTTGAAGAAGGCCCAGAAGGTGGCTGCGAAAGCAGCAAACAAGGGTGGGGGTAGGGGTGGGGGTGGGGGGGGCGCCGCGGCAGCCGTAGCTCCTCCCGCCGTCGCCGCCGCCACCGCGGCCTCTCCCGGCTCGGCCTCCGGTCCCAGGGCTCTGCCCTCGGGGCCGTCGAAAGCGACTACCGCACCGCACCCCCCTGCGGCTCCGAAGGGAACGACCGCGGGACCGAGGGAGGGAGCCGTCAACTTTTGCGCGGCGATGCCCCCGGTCGTGGCCTACGCGGCGTGCTCTCTCACGGGAACGAAGTTGGTTTTCGCGGTTGGCGAGGTGCGTTAGTTGTGTTGAAGGGAAGGGGAGAGGGGGGTGGGGGGGGGGGGGGGCGGCGAGGTACTCATGTCGTGCATGGCCGTAGTCGTATGACCATAGACCCTCGCATCCTTACAATGCCCGGACGGAGCTTGTCGGGTTTTCACCGACCAGGCAGACATTGCTAGCACCAAGTGCGAAGCGCCGTGAGGTGTGGGGGGCACTCATGTCGTGCATGGCCGTAGTCGTATGACCATCGACCCTCGCATCCCTACATTGCCGGGACGGTGCACGTTGGGTTTTCACCGACCAGGCAGACATTGCTAGCACCAAGTGCGAAGCGCCGTGAG
>MEHQ01001566.1:142973-166172 GCA_008828725.1 Saccharina japonica
GGGGGGGGGTCACGCTCCAAGATTTTCACAAGTGGTACGTACGTATCGGCCCTATAATTTCTGCAAGCATATTCCAGGTCTTCTTCCAGGTGTTCATACCCGAATAGCGGTAGACTTGATTCTGAAGGGGTAAGAAAATCGAGGCAGATGAATAAGAGTTGTTTTCTTCGTTAGAGAGGAAATGTTTCTAGTGGCGAGGCGTGTTCGGGAGGGGAAGGGGGGGCGAGCAGAGAGGAGGGGGGGGGGGGCTGGGGGCTGGGCTGGGCTTGGGCCCTTGCTACGAGTAAAAGAAGGTGGGATTTTGTTGGTGAGAGGGCTGTATTATGAAGTGGTCACTGTCGTGTTTTCGGCTTGTGTTGGTCTTCCGTGTCCATGCGCGCGCACGCGGTGGTCGTTTAAAAAACAAAACGAAAATATTTGCCACGGGTAGAATAATCAAAGGCTGCTTGTCGCTCTAACCCAGCGTTGCTCCATCCCTCTTCTCTCTCTCTCTCTCTGACTCCCCTGCCCCCCCCTCTCGGTCTCTTTCTCTCTTTTTCTTCCCTCCTTTCTCTCTCTCTTTGTTTCCCTCTCTCTTTGTCTCCCTCTCTCTCCCTCTCTCATTCCTGACTCTGTTCTCCCGCTCTCTTTTCTATATCCCTCTCTCTCTTTCTGCTGCGGCTGTTGTTTTCTTTTTCTTTTTTCTTTTTTCCATAGGAGGCGATCCCTTGCCTGCGGCTGCCGGACGGGCGAAGCATCTCCGGAGATCTCGCCATCGCCCGGTACGTCGCCCGTTGCGCCGCCACTGGTGCCACTGGTGCCACTGGCGGTGGCGGGCATGCTTTGCTGGGGGGCTCGGACTCTGTGGAGGTGGCCGTGGGGGACCAGTGGCTGGACCTCTCGCTAACGCGCGACCTCGCCGAGCTGGAGGGCACGCTGGACGCCCATCTCGCTCCAAGGTATATATGAATGAAGGAATGTATCAATACCGGTCTAGTCGTAAATGGATATATACATATACATATATATATAATATATAACATATATAATATATATATAATTTATATACATTATATGGGGCGTTTTTTGTATGCCACGAGACACGTCCCAATCGATCTTCTCCCTCGTGTTTTTTGGGATCGGGCTGGTGTATGTATGTCAGGTGGGGAACACTATTATCATGCCTGCTGGTCCATGGTATACACATATTTTGCAGGGAATATACGTTGTGTGTTACAGGGAGTTCCGTAAATACAGAGGGTTTCGTCGAAATGCGGAGGGGTGGTGGTGTTGAAGGAAGAGCCGCGGGGGAATGGGCGGGGCGGAGGGGGGGGCGGGGGGGGCAGCAGAATGCCAGCCGTTAAGATAGGAGTTTGTGATGCTGTGCGGCGCTTTTTGATCTGCGCTGATTTTTGGCTGGGGGGGGGGAGGGGGTTTGCGCTCCAGCCCCTCTAATATGGTGGCGGAGGCGAAATGGCATATTCGGGGTGGGGGCAGGGGGTGGGGGTGGGGGTGTAGTTATGTCGCGCATGGCCGTAGTCGTAATGACCATAGACCCTCGCATCCCTACAATGCCAGGACGGGGCCATTGAGTTTTCACCAACCAGGCACAGACATTTCTTGCACCAGGCGCGAAGCGCCTTGAGGTGTTGGGCGAGTCGCACAAAGGGTGAGCTGCATCCTACTAGGAATCGCTTTTCCTGCGTGTGTGGGGGGTGGGGGGGGGGGGGCATCCGAAGGCGCTTTTGAGTCGGAGTCCGAGAACAACCGGACTAATGAACGAGCGAAATGAAAATATATTATAATATATTTGTGTTGCTTGGGTTCGTGAACAGATACCCTCCCCTAGCCGGCCGCTCCCCCCCTCCCCTCCCCTCCGCCCCCGGCCCCCTCCCCCCACTCGCGGCTGCAGGACGTACCTGGCTGGGCACGAGCTCTCCCTGGCGGATGTTGCCGTGTACGCGGGGCTGTCACGCACGAGATACACCCCTCCCAAGGTGAGAAAACCCAACACATCCCAACCCAACCCAACCAAACAAGTTAGTGCGGCCTATCAACTATTTTTGCTCGGGAAATTTCTCGGGAAAACGATGTAATGATGAGTTAGTGTGAAATATTTACCCATTTTCGCCCACGGATAGTATTTCTCGAAATGAAAATGTAACCATGAGTTAGTGTGGACGGTCACCCATTTTTCGCCCCTAGTTTTTTTTTCGGAAGGAAGATGGAACGATGAGTTGGGGTATATAGACGATCAACCATTTTCCCCAGCGAAATTTCTCGGAATGATTGTTTTGGTGATGAGTTATGATAAGTGTGGACTGTCAACCATTTTCGCCTGGGATTTTTCTGGGAATGAAAATGTAACGATGAGTTACAATAGTGTGGAATGTCAACCATAATGTCGAAGCGGGGGCAACTCGTACGCACTACTCGACTGCCTGTACAGGTTCTGTTCATTCAACCTCCCCTACACCCCCCCCCGCCTTCCGCCCCCCCCAACCAACCAACCACATTTTTTGCGCTCCTCGGGGTTTCCGCAGGCGTTCGCGAACTTATGCCGTTGGTTTTCCATGGTTTCAGGCGTTAAGGCCGTGTCTTCGGCAAAGGGGGCCATTATGGCACTGTCCAAGTCCGGCGGAGGCGGCGGCGGCGGGCCGGTGAGTTCTTCTGCTGCTTCTGCTGCTGCTGCTGCTGCTGCTGCTGCTTGCAGTCGCAGTGTTATGGTTGCATCGAATACATGCTCGACGCGTGCAGGCAGCAGTGGCACCGAATACAGCAAAAAGTAGGTTACGCTTCGTGCAGTATATATATACGAGAGCTTTCGCCACTTCTTCGAAAACATGGTTGACCCACACACGCACACACACGCACGTTTAGTGTAAACATTCAATGGTCCTAAATAGTGGTTGGTGTGCTAACTTTTGAATATTGCCTTGGTGGGGGTGCTAATATTTCAATGTTTCCCTGATGCTCTCTCGCTGTGAGGACCCGGACCTACCCCTGTATCGCCGAAAAAAACGCCTCATTTCTGTTACTTTTGATGACGATGATGGTGATGGTGATGGTGATGATGATGATGATGATGATGACGATGACGATGATGATGATGATATCACAATACATATAGCTCATTTCACTGATACATCGCCCCCGAGGTCACGCAATAAAGCCATACGAAGTATATAAAGTATATAGGCAAAAAAGCGTCTCGATGAAAGAAAACAAGTATTAATAGTTTTTCGTTGTATTGGATGTTGTTTCACTTTTGTTTTTTTCCCTTTTGTTTTTTAACGTTTGTTTCGTCGCGAAACCAAGGGCAACAAAGGAAAGTCATCCTCGAGCCGCGGTCTCCCCTCGGGAGGCAAGCCGGCGAAGAAGCTGGCGCAGGGCTGCCCGCCTTTGGAGGGCGCCATCGAGGGCCAGGTGAGGGATGGAGGGATGTTTGCCGAGGGGGGGGGTGTACTTCATTTTCATGCATGGCCGTAGTCGTATGACCATAGACCCTCGCATCCCTACAATGCCGGGACGGAGCATGTCGAGTTTTCACCGACCAGGCAGACATTGCTAGCACCAAGCGCGAAGCGCCGTGAGGTGTTGGGCGAGTCGCATGAAGGGTGAGCTGCATCCTACTAAGAACCGCTTGTCAGGCGGACTTGCATATGGATGACAGCTTCAATGAGTTAATTTAATGTCTGGTGTGGGTACTTCCTGAGGCAGCAATGGGAGCCCTATGTATCTGCCTCACGAATGCCTCACCATATCACACTACGTGATACGATCATTCCCCTTGTGCGGAGATGAGGTTATCAACCCCGCACAAATGATCTACTCGACCGCCAGCCAGCCTTGGGTAACCGCCAAAAAGGGGAGGGGGTTAGGGGGTACTTATAGTCATGCATGGCCGTAGTAGTATGACCATAGACCCTCGCATCCCTACCGGGGGGAGGGGGGGGGGACTCATTGTCATGCGTCGCCCCGGTGGTCTAACTGGTAGCCACGAAGCCTGTAGGGCCGGATGTCGAGGGTTCGATTCTCCCCATGGAGGTTTTTATTCTCAAATGACACCGACTGTCGAGAGCGCATGTTATGGCGTGGGTAAGCAAAATTCGACGAAAGTTGACGAGGGAAGAAAGTGCTGAAATCTTCTCGCGATAAAAACCAAGGCAAGAACCGTAGTGGGGGAGGAGGGAGAGAGGAGCCTACTCTGTGACCCCGGATCTGGGTTACGACTAGGGAGGAAAAAAGACGGAAGTGCGAAGATAATGAATGGGATGGACAAAAAAAATACAAAAAATGGCCGTAGTCGTATGACCATAGACCCTCGCATCCCTACAAGGCCGGAGGGACTACTACTATTAATAGTATCTGAGTTGAACCTTATAGGGGCAGGGTAAGGAATGGTATTAAACTTGTTTTGGTTTTGGTTTTTGTGATTTGGTTTAGGCATTTCCTTGTCGGTTTTGATTCGGAATGGCGTCGGCTGGGGATAATAGACGAAAGGGCCGATTGGTGGTCTGATTTAGGTCATGGGGTGATGAGAAAGCGAGTGAGGTCATGAGGTGGTAAGGGGGTGAGGTGATGCCCGTCTGTGGCATGCATGTGTGAAGTCTTGAGAACTCGATCACGCGGTTCCCCCCCCTGTTCCCCTTCTTCTGTTTCCATCATCTGGCGTCCGATGTATGAATGCAAAAAACATCAAAAACGTGTTTTTTTACTCAGACGTATAGCGATCGAAGGATCATACTCAGCTTGCAAAGATGACTTTCGGCGAAATCCTCGATCTCACTGTTGTTGATTTTTTTTTATTTTTTTTTATAAGCACATACGATAGAGTTTCACTCCGTTTTTTTCCGAGCTCCTCATTTTAGGAGCGCTCCATACAACACCGAAAAATGGATTCGGAGGAAACGAAAAGGGCTACGTACCCGGTGGACGATCCCACGACTTGAGTATACTGCGAAAACGATTGCAACACAATAAGGTGTGTCTCACGATTTTGGGTTAAGGGCCTGAATTAACGAGTATAAAATAAAGTCAATTTGGAAAAAATAAAATTCAAATTCGCTTTTCATTGGTCAACACACGCACCAGCACCAAATATTATGCCCCAAGATCCTAAACTTTGGTGCTGGTGCGTGTGTTGACCAATGAAAAGCGGATTTGAACATTTTTTTTCCAAATTGATTTTTTTTCTTCTTCGTTAAAACGGGCCCTAATACCCTGGTTTTGTTCTGATGTTTCCCATGTTCTCAGAACATATATTGGAAAAAACACACACACACACACACACACAGCTGTGAGCTCGAGGATTTCGTCGAAACTCATCTTTGCTAGCTGGGTGTGATACTTCGATCGCGCGCACTTACGGGTTTTATATGTCCTCATGCAGGATGTACATCCCGTATGAGAGGGATACAACCTGAGGGTGTACAATATATATCATAGACAAGGACAACATCGAACAACAAGCTTTTGTGCCCTCTTGTTGATGTTTCACCAGTACATCGATTGTTGAGACAGAGCCGCTGGTACACTAAACAGTATAGGCCCCCGCATATGAAGCAACCTTCTTAGGCAAATAAGAACGTAAGCTCCACCTTTTTGTGGGGGGGGCACGCTCAGAATTTTGGATTAAACCAACACTCGTGCTTAGCGGCGAGCGCCGCACTAAGTCCTACCTGGTATATAAGAGTTTATGCCCAAGGTTTGTTTTAAGCATAGTGTCATACTGTATGAAGTTATAATATTCGCTCAGATTAACCCCTTAAGAACCGGTCCCCCGTTGTTGAGACCAACTGCTTGGAATTAGTGTAGGATATAAGTTTTGCAGTTCTGAAAGGGTTGAGATTTTGTTGTTGGCGGGGCCCATACTACTGCCGTACTCCTGTACGGGTACAAATTAAGAGCGACTTGTTTTTTTTGTATGATACGTACATGGGTGCAACAAAACAAAAACTAAAACCACATTTATTTATTTTTGCGAAAATCCTTTTTTTTTGTGTACCTGGTATATGTGTTATCGTGTGCCTCGTACATACTGCGTGCTGTAGGTGAAAACTAACTTAAATGTCTTTGAGTTGGTATGGATTCATTAAACATTGCTGACTCTGTGCTGCTGTACGTGGAATTTGTACACACAGGTGGTGACCAGGTTCCCCCCCGAGCCGTCAGGGTACCTACACATCGGACACGTGAAGGCCTGCCTGCTCAACCAGTACTACGCGCAGCACTACGGCGGCAAGATGATCGTGCGCTTCGACGACACCAACCCCTCCAAGGAGAAGGAGGAGTACGCGGCGAGCATCGTGCAAGACCTCGCCACGCTTGGGGTGAGTTGACGTCAAGAGCATGCCTGCCTGCCTGCCTGCCTGCCTGCCTGCCTGCCTGCCTGCCTGCCTGCCTGTCTGCCTGCCTGTCTGCCCGCCTGCCTGCCTGCCTGCCGCGCCTGGTTTGCTTGATGCTGGTATAATTTTGTTGTGGTATTTGTTTTTGTAATTTTTGTGATTTTGTAATTTTTGCTGTTTTTTTTCTCCTTCTATTAGGGCCCGTATTAACGAAGACAGCGAAAAATTCAATTTGGAAAACAAAATCTTATTTGAATGTGATTTCGCAAAAAAAACTGGTTTGCGTCCTATGGGGAATAGTGAATTGCTTGTTCAAATATTTCTGAAATAAAAAAAACGCAGCACGCCTCACAACGCCCAGGTGACAAAATTCGACGAGAGTAGACAAGAGCGAAGGCATGCGTCGGCGCGTGCGTGCCGACGCAAGCATACTCTTGCTTTTGACCGCCCAGGCTAGGAAGCTATCTCTCTCAGGGTCTCCTGGGTGGGCGTTGGGATCCCTGGAACGCCACGGGCGAGACAGGGACGGCGACGGTGCTATCAAAGTCTTGAGCGAATCCTGCTGTTTTTGCGTCGATCACTCGATTTTTGGTCGGGTTGGCACATCGAGCTGGTTGAAAAGTTGGGATTGCGACCACCATGATTGGTTTTGAGGCGCCACCGCCGGGGTACGATGTGCTACGTATGGTCTGTAGGCGTGGGCGCGGCTGTTGTCCCGGTGGCCTCGCGTCGTGGTTTACGCGTTGTCGCCTCGGTCGTGGTCATCGATGCGATCAAGAAATCGCCAGGTTGTAGCGGGGGCGTTTACCCACCGTGGACATGCCGGTCCAAGTCGGTCCAACTCCCAAATTTGATTTGAGTTCTACACAGAAAAAGGTCCTGGGACCTTCTTGGTTTTTTCGTCCAATTCAAATTGATTAGACCCCAAGATCCTAATCTTTGGTGCTGGTGCGTGTGTTGGCCAATGAAAAGCGTACTTGAATTTTATTTTTTCCAAACTGAATTCATTTTGTACTCGTTAATATGGGCCCTTTCGGGGGAACGTAGTAATCAGGACCACCTGTGCTTACTAAAAGTACTGTAATATATAGTTTTTAGTGTACGTGATGGGTCCTGATCACTATGGTCCCCCGCAAAAATGTACGTAGCTGTTGGTTAGTTTTTTGTTTGGATGAAATTTGTTTTTCACTTTGTATTTTGTTTGCATACTCTTACGTACCGTATTGTTTTTGTTGGTGCATTTTCTCAGTTTTTTTTTTTTTTTTTTTCCGGCATTTCCCCCCCCCCCCCGCTTCATCGCTTTTATTTCTGTTGTTTTTTCTCTTTATTTGTTTCATTCTCGTATTTTTTTTATCTCCTCCTGCTTCATGGTCGTTTTTTGTGCGTCTGTATGATGATATTATATACCGGGTATGTCTGTTGATGTTCCTGTTAGTATTATGCCAGGTGCGGGTTAGATAGTCATTTTCACCATCCAGTACTCTTGCAGTACCACTATACCCTGTCGATGAACTACGCTATATATGTACAGGGGGGGCACGATCAGGGCGTCGAACAACACATCAGCCAGATAGTCCGAATATTTCGCTCATGTATTGTTCGAAACCCTGGTTGTACCCCTCCTGTACATAGCGTAGCTCGTAGCGCGTCGACAGGGTTTGGGGTTTGGGGTTTGGGGGTGCTCTCTGCAGTGCGCATTGCTTCTGGTTTTTGTAAGGCTAGGTTCCGACTGTTTGTCTTGTCTTTCTCCCCATCCCCCTCCACCCCCCTCCACCCCTCCCCCCTCTTTCTGTCTAACGAATTTCGTTTGCCTGCTTCTCATCCCATGGCGTGTCGTGACGTGTCGTGACGTATGATGTGACATGTCGTGACATGTCGTGACGTATTGTGTCGCGATATGTCGTGACGTGCTGTCATATGTCGTAACGTATGGTGTCGTGATGTGTCTTGACGTGTCGTGACGTGCTGTGACATGCCGTGACGTATGGTTTCGTGACATGTCGTGATGTTTCTTGACGTATCTTGACGCCGTGACGTGACGTATTTGTGTCATGACGTTGCTCGGGGTGATGTGAAGTGTCTTGACATGTGCTGTGTGGTGACGTGACGTGCCATGTTGTGTCACGACGTATCGTGACATGGCGTATCGTATCGTCTTGTGACGTTTTCTGTACCATGGCCGTGTCGTGGTGCATCGTGCCGTCTTGTGACGTGTTGTATCATGACGATGTCGTGATATTTCGTGACGCGACGTGCCATTGATTGTGTAACGTGATTTTTTTTTTTTTTTTCCATCCCATTTATTGTCTTTGCACTTCTGTCTTTCTCCCTCCCTTCGTAGTCGTAACTCAGATCCGGGGTCACAAAGTAGGCTCCTCTCCCCCCCCCCCCACTACGGTTCTTGCCTTGATTTTTATCGCGCAGAGGGTTCAGCCTTCCCAACGCTCGTCGATTTTCATCGAATTTTGCCAACTCACGCTCTGGAGTGTTGTGACGTATGGAAAGTAATGTGTCGTGCGGAGAGTGATGTGTCGTGACACGTCGTGTCTTGTGTCTTGTCGTGTGCGTGCAGATCCGAGCAGACCTGGTTACGTACACGTCCGACCGCTTCGAGGAGTTCAAGGAGTACGCTCTGGTCATGATCAAGAGCGGGGATGCCTACATGGACGACACCCCCCAGGTTAGTAACGCCTCATTAGTCAAATGCTTGCTTGATTTCTCTCTCTTTCTCGATTTATGTCTTATTTTATCTCTTCCTTTTCCTCCTACTGCTGTTGTAGTTTTCGCTTTCTCTCTTTCTTCGTCAATGTACGTGCCTTTTTTAGTGCTTTCGTTATTTCTTATTAATAGTTACGTCACGTACGTAAGACTAACTGCTTTTGTCTCTCCTTGTGTGTGTGTTTTTTTCCTTCTCTCTTTCTCGCTTTTTATCTTTGCTTCGCATCTATCTTTGCTTCGCATCTATCTCCCCCCCCTCAACTTATCTCTGACTGCAACAGCGTTTTGTCTCTGTGGGCGTCTTGCCGGGTAGACGCTCTCATTCTCCGTCTCCTTCTCTTCATCTTTTCGTCCCCTTTCCATAGTTGAAGCCCTTTTTCCTCCTTGGTTGGCCTCTCCCTCTTGCTTGGCCTTTGCCGTGCCGCTCCATCTTGCGTTACACAAAAAAAATACTTGCATTTTTTGTTTTGTGGGTTTTTTTCAGTGTCTTGCAGTTTCGCCCTTTGTTACCGACATTTTTGTGTTCATATTTTTGTTGTGCTGTAGGTATAGATGTGTGTATATATGCCCTGGGTGCTACGTAGTTATTGATATTTATTTAATTACCACTGGTCTTGGTTTAATTACTACCAGATACGTGATTGAAATGGGGACAAAACCAATTACATCATTGAGAAATATAACAAAATGGTTTAATTATTGACGTTGGTTTGTTTGTCCTCTTTTTTCTACCTCTTTTTTTATCTCTCTTTTTTTCCTCTTTTTGTTGTCTTCGTTCGTGTTCTTGTTGACTTGGTCGTACAGGACGCGATGCAAGAGGAGAGAAGGGCGTTCAAGCCGTCGACCAAGCGCGACACGCCCATCAAGGAAAACCTGCGGCTTTTCGACCTCCTGCTCAAGGGGGACAAGGCGACGGAGGCCTTCTGCCTCCGCGCGAAGGCGGACTACGCCAGCGTTAACGGTAAGCTTGTTCGGACAGGTAGATGCTACGGTATAAATAAATACCCATACGTACGGCACTTAACCCCCTAAGAACCGGTCCCTCGTTTTGGGGACAAACGACTTGGAATCAGTGTGGAATAAGTTTTTCAGTTCTGAATGGGGACCGAACGTGATACGAAGTACCACTTTGTGGCTCTTTTTTCTAAACTCATACGAATGTTTATTTATAAAAATTGAAAACAACATGTTATGTGAGATCGGGGATTTTTTTTGTCGAAACTTATCCAATATTTTGTGTAGTGTTAATAGGTGGAATTCCGAGCACGAGCGTGTGGAGGATTTGTGCAGATTCGAATATATACGAAGTATTAATATTAAGGGCCCGAATTAACGAGTATAAAATAAATTCAATTTGGAAAAAACAAAATTATAATTCGCTTTTCATTGGTCAACACACGCACCAGCACCAAATATTATGCCCCAAGATCCTAATCTTTGGTGCTGGTGCGTGTGTTGACCAATGAAAAGCGGATTTGATTTTTTTTTTTCAAACTTGATTTTTTTTCTTCTTCGTTAAAACGGGCCCTAAAATAGTAAAAGGTTTCAAATGTACCGGTAATTGATTTGATCGCTCGCGTTACTCTTTCGGGAAAAAAGCCCCGCAAATTACCGTTCGTTGGTACAGTATAAATGCAAATGTATATACAAGTACGTAAATACGTGTTTGTGCCGATACGTGTTGGTGTGTTTTATACTGGTGGCTGCTTTTCGGTCTGTTTCTATATTGGTTTGTGTTTTGTTGTGTGCGTGTTTTTGTGTGTGTGTTGTGTGTTTTTATATACGAAGTATATTACTTATTTATTCGTGTGTTTTTTGCTTTCTTTCCATGGACCACAGGCACGATGCGCGACCCCGTGATGTACCGGATGAACTACACCCCGCACCACCGCACGGGCACCAAGCACAAGGCCTACCCGACGTACGACTTCGCCTGCCCCATCATCGACTCCGTGGAAGGCGTTACGCACGCCTGCCGCACCACCGAGTACCTCGACAGGGACGAGCAGTACGCGTGGTTCCAGGTACAGTACGCGTACGTACAGTAGTGGTCGTCCCTCTATAGTGTCTGTCCCTTTATAGTGCCGGCTTCCCGCTATTAATAGTAGTGCCTGTGAAATCGCTTCGCACAGCGTGGTAGTGTGCGGAGTATATAGTGCCGGTTGGCGCTAAAGTGCCGGTATTGTTGGCTGACGCATACCGCCGGCACTATACGAGAGGGGACCATTGCTACTGCACTGCTGCTGCTGTGTTGTATTGTGACATGCATTATACTGCTGTTTATAATATATTTGAATAGGTACTTCGAAGCTTGGTTCCAGGTGTTGTGTGACAAAACTTCATAACTTTTTGCAAAAGCTTGGTTCCAGGTGTTGTGACAATTTAAGTTTTAATTGCTTTTGATACCTTGCTTAAAGCTTGGTTCCAGGTGTTGGGACAGTTACACTTACTGCTGTGTATTGCTTGCTTGCTCGCTTGCTCGCTTGCTTGCTTGCTTGCTTGCTTGCTTGCTTGCTTGCTTGCTTGCTTGCTTGCTTGCTTGCTTGCTTGCTTGCTTGCTTGCTTGCTTGCTTGCTTGCTTGCTTGCTTGCTTGCTTGGTTGCTTGCTTGCTTGCTTGCTTGCTTGCTTGCTTGCTTGCTTGCTTGCTTGCTTGCTTGCTTGCTTGCTTGCTTGCTTGCTTGCTTGCTTGCTTGCTTGCTTGCTTGCTTGCTTGCTTGCTTGCTTGCTTGCTTGCTTGCTTGCTTGCTTGCTTGCTTGCTTGCTTGCTTGCTTGCTTGCTTGCTTGCTTGCTTGCTTGCTTGCTTGCTTGCTTGCTTGCTTGCTTGCTTGCTTGCTTGCTTGCTTGCTTGCTTGCTTGCTTGCTTGCTTGCTTGCTTGCTTGCTTGCTTGCTTGCTTGCTTGCTTGCTTGCTTGCTTGCTTGCTTGCTTGCTTGCTTGCTTGCTTGCTTGCTTGCTTGCTTGCTTGCTTGCTTGCTTGCTTGCTTGCTTGCTTGCTTGCTTGCTTGCTTGCTTGCTTGCTTGCTTGCTTGCTTGCTTGCTTGCTTGCTTGCTTGCTTGCTTGCTTGCTTGCTTGCTTGCTTGCTTGCTTGCTTGCTTGCTTGCTTGCTTGCTTGCTTGCTTGCTTGCTTGCTTGCTTGCTTGCTTGCTTGCTTGCTTGCTTGCTTGCTTGCTTGCTTGCTTGCTTGCTTGCTTGCTTGCTTGCTTGCTTGCTTGCTTGCTTGCTTGCTTGCTTGCTTGCTTGCTTGCTTGCTTGCTTGCTTGCTTGCTTGCTTGCTTGCTTGCTTGCTTGCTTGCTTGCTTGCTTGCTTGCTTGCTTGCTTGCTTGCTTGCTTGCTTGCTTGCTTGCTTGCTTGCTTGCTTGCTTGCTTGCTTGCTTGCTTGCTTGCTTGCTTGCTTGCTTGCTTGCTTGCTTGCTTGCTTGCTTGCTTGCTTGCTTGCTTGCTTGCTTGCTTGCTTGCTTGCTTGCTTGCTTGCTTGCTTGCTTGCTTGCTTGCTTGCTTGCTTGCTTGCTTGCTTGCTTGCTTGCTTGCTTGCTTGCTTGCTTGCTTGCTTGCTTGCTTGCTTGCTTGCTTGCTTGCTTGCTTGCTTGCTTGCTTGCTTGCTTGCTTGCTTGCTTGCTTGCTTGCTTGCTTGCTTGCTTGCTTGCTTGCTTGCTTGCTTGCTTGCTTGCTTGCTTGCTTGCTTGCTTGCTTGCTTGCTTGCTTGCTTGCTTGCTTGCTTGCTTGCTTGCTTGCTTGCTTGCTTGCTTGCTTGCTTGCTTGCTTGCTTGCTTGCTTGCTTGCTTGCTTGCTTGCTTGCTTGCTTGCTTGCTTGCTTGCTTGCTTGCTTGCTTGCTTGCTTGCTTGCTTGCTTGCTTGCTTGCTTGCTTGCTTGCTTGCTTGCTTGCTTGCTTGCTTGCTTGCTTGCTTGCTTGCTTGCTTGCTTGCTTGCTTGCTTGCTTGCTTGCTTGCTTGCTTGCTTGCTTGCTTGCTTGCTTGCTTGCTTGCTTGCTTGCTTGCTTGCTTGCTTGCTTGCTTGCTTGCTTGCTTGCTTGCTTGCTTGCTTGCTTGCTTGCTTGCTTGCTTGCTTGCTTGCTTGCTTGCTTGCTTGCTTGCTTGCTTGCTTGCTTGCTTGCTTGCTTGCTTGCTTGCTTGCTTGCTTGCTTGCTTGCTTGCTTGCTTGCTTGCTTGCTTGCTTGCTTGCTTGCTTGCTTGCTTGCTTGCTTGCTTGCTTGCTTGCTTGCTTGCTTGCTTGCTTGCTTGCTTGCTTGCTTGCTTGCTTGCTTGCTTGCTTGCTTGCTTGCTTGCTTGCTTGCTTGCTTGCTTGCTTGCTTGCTTGCTTGCTTGCTTGCTTGCTTGCTTGCTTGCTTGCTTGCTTGCTTGCTTGCTTGCTTGCTTGCTTGCTTGCTTGCTTGCTTGCTTGCTTGCTTGCTTGCTTGCTTGCTTGCTTGCTTGCTTGCTTGCTTGCTTGCTTGCTTGCTTGCTTGCTTGCTTGCTTGCTTGCTTGCTTGCTTGCTTGCTTGCTTGCTTGCTTGCTTGCTTGCTTGCTTGCTTGCTTGCTTGCTTGCTTGCTTGCTTGCTTGCTTGCTTGCTTGCTTGCTTGCTTGCTTGCTTGCTTGCTTGCTTGCTTGCTTGCTTGCTTGCTTGCTTGCTTGCTTGCTTGCTTGCTTGCTTGCTTGCTTGCTTGCTTGCTTGCTTGCTTGCTTGCTTGCTTGCTTGCTTGCTTGCTTGCTTGCTTGCTTGCTTGCTTGCTTGCTTGCTTGCTTGCTTGCTTGCTTGCTTGCTTGCTTGCTTGCTTGCTTGCTTGCTTGCTTGCTTGCTTGCTTGCTTGCTTGCTTGCTTGCTTGCTTGCTTGCTTGCTTGCTTGCTTGCTTGCTTGCTTGCTTGCTTGCTTGCTTGCTTGCTTGCTTGCTTGCTTGCTTGCTTGCTTGCTTGCTTGCTTGCTTGCTTGCTTGCTTGCTTGCTTGCTTGCTTGCTTGCTTGCTTGCTTGCTTGCTTGCTTGCTTGCTTGCTTGCTTGCTTGCTTGCTTGCTTGCTTGCTTGCTTGCTTGCTTGCTTGCTTGCTTGCTTGCTTGCTTGCTTGCTTGCTTGCTTGCTTGCTTGCTTGCTTGCTTGCTTGCTTGCTTGCTTGCTTGCTTGCTTGCTTGCTTGCTTGCTTGCTTGCTTGCTTGCTTGCTTGCTTGCTTGCTTGCTTGCTTGCTTGCTTGCTTGCTTGCTTGCTTGCTTGCTTGCTTGCTTGCTTGCTTGCTTGCTTGCTTGCTTGCTTGCTTGCTTGCTTGCTTGCTTGCTTGCTTGCTTGCTTGCTTGCTTGCTTGCTTGCTTGCTTGCTTGCTTGCTTGCTTGCTTGCTTGCTTGCTTGCTTGCTTGCTTGCTTGCTTGCTTGCTTGCTTGCTTGCTTGCTTGCTTGCTTGCTTGCTTGCTTGCTTGCTTGCTTGCTTGCTTGCTTGCTTGCTTGCTTGCTTGCTTGCTTGCTTGCTTGCTTGCTTGCTTGCTTGCTTGCTTGCTTGCTTGCTTGCTTGCTTGCTTGCTTGCTTGCTTGCTTGCTTGCTTGCTTGCTTGCTTGCTTGCTTGCTTGCTTGCTTGCTTGCTTGCTTGCTTGCTTGCTTGCTTGCTTGCTTGCTTGCTTGCTTGCTTGCTTGCTTGCTTGCTTGCTTGCTTGCTTGCTTGCTTGCTTGCTTGCTTGCTTGCTTGCTTGCTTGCTTGCTTGCTTGCTTGCTTGCTTGCTTGCTTGCTTGCTTGCTTGCTTGCTTGCTTGCTTGCTTGCTTGCTTGCTTGCTTGCTTGCTTGCTTGCTTGCTTGCTTGCTTGCTTGCTTGCTTGCTTGCTTGCTTGCTTGCTTGCTTGCTTGCTTGCTTGCTTGCTTGCTTGCTTGCTTGCTTGCTTGCTTGCTTGCTTGCTTGCTTGCTTGCTTGCTTGCTTGCTTGCTTGCTTGCTTGCTTGCTTGCTTGCTTGCTTGCTTGCTTGCTTGCTTGCTTGCTTGCTTGCTTGCTTGCTTGCTTGCTTGCTTGCTTGCTTGCTTGCTTGCTTGCTTGCTTGCTTGCTTGCTTGCTTGCTTGCTTGCTTGCTTGCTTGCTTGCTTGCTTGCTTGCTTGCTTGCTTGCTTGCTTGCTTGCTTGCTTGCTTGCTTGCTTGCTTGCTTGCTTGCTTGCTTGCTTGCTTGCTTGCTTGCTTGCTTGCTTGCTTGCTTGCTTGCTTGCTTGCTTGCTTGCTTGCTTGCTTGCTTGCTTGCTTGCTTGCTTGCTTGCTTGCTTGCTTGCTTGCTTGCTTGCTTGCTTGCTTGCTTGCTTGCTTGCTTGCTTGCTTGCTTGCTTGCTTGCTTGCTTGCTTGCTTGCTTGCTTGCTTGCTTGCTTGCTTGCTTGCTTGCTTGCTTGCTTGCTTGCTTGCTTGCTTGCTTGCTTGCTTGCTTGCTTGCTTGCTTGCTTGCTTGCTTGCNCGGTGGGCCTTTTTTTTCTGTGTTTGCTCTTTTTTTTTATGAAATTGAGTGGGTAGGTGGACCTTTTTTTTCTGTGTTTGCTCTTGTTTCTTTTTTTATGAAATTATAAAAAAAGAATCGGTGAGTGGGTGGGTGAGCCTTTATTTTACACCCGCATACACGCGCAACACGCGCTTGCAACTTGCACACGTGCACATATAAATACGTATATGTGCGTATGCACGCATGTAACACTCGCCCATACACGCACATACAAACGCACACATTTGCAAAACGCACATACCTACTTCGTATACATGCAAACGCGCATAAACCGACATATAATATATGCATCATACATGCACACACGCGCACATACAAACGCGCATACAAACGCGCATACACTCACAACACACAACTATTGTATACCTGGTATATATACATACTCGACTTCTATTTCTGTTAGGGAGCCTCGAAGAAGGTGACGAACATGGAGTGGGACAAGTTCTGGTCGATGAACAAGAAGAAGTACGAGCAGGGGGCGCACCGCTACATGGGCGTGTTCAAGGACACGTGCGTGGAGCTGCACATCGAGAACGCGCCGGAGGGGGACGTGGTGTCCATCCCCGTAGCCCTCCACCCCAAGGTAAGCCACACTTGGAAAAAAAAAAACATAGATGTATCATATATACCCGACATGAGGTTAATAATATATATATATGTATTTCTCACGCCGGACAGATAGATCACGATCTTCAGGTATATGTAGATGTTGTCTGGATCCCCACACATCGGACAGATAGACCACGATATGTATGATCTACAGTGTATTTATCTAGATGTTGTCTAGATCTGCACACGTCGGACAGATAGATCACGATATACAAGTACATCTACAGTAGATGTGATCTAGATCCTCACACGTCGGACAGACAGATCACGATATAGATAATCTAGATATCTAGATGATATCTAGATCTTCACGCGTTGGACAGATAGATCACGATCTACAGGTACATCTAGTTGTGATGTAGATCCTCACACATCGGACAGGCATATCACGATATAGATCATGTAGATATCTAGATGTTATCTAGATCTTCACACGTAGGACAGATGGATCACGATCTCCTGTAGATCATCTAAATGTTATCTAAATGTTATCTAGATCTTCACGCGTCGGGCAGATAGATCACGATCTACAGGTATGTCAAGATTTTATATAGATCCTCACACGTCGGACAGGCATATCACGATATAGATAATCTAGATATCTAGATGATATCTAGACCTTCACACGTCGGACAGATAGATCACGATCTAGATCATATCACATCTTCACGCGTCGAGATATATCGCGATCTACTGTAAATCATCTAGATATGATCTACAGTAGATCCTCACACGTCAGACTGATATATCACGATCTACTGTAGATATATAGATGTTATCTAGATCCTCACACGTCGGACAGACAGATCACGATATAGATCGATGTGATATCTAGATACTATCTAGATCTTCACACGTCGGATAAATAGCTCACGATCTACAGGTGTATCTAGATGTTATCTAGGTCCTCCCACGTCGGACAGATAGGTCACGATATGTATCATCTAGGTATCTAGATGTTATCTACTAATAGATCTTCAAATGTCGCATAGATATATCGCGATCTACAGGTATATCTGAGTGGTGTCTAGATCCTCACACGTCGGACAGACATATCACGATCTAGCTCATCTAGATAATCTAGATGTTATCTAGATCCTCATACGTCGGACAGATATATCACGATCTACAGGCGTATCTACAGTAGATCTGGTCTACAGCAGTAGATCCTAACACCTCGGGCAGATAGATCACGATCTAGATAACCTGGATATCTACTGTAGATAGTATCTAGATATTCACACGTCGGACAGATAGATCACGATCTAGTGTAGATGTAGATCTTCACACGTCGGACAGATAGATGATCTACACATAGATCATGTAGACCATCTAGATCCTAACTTGCCTCTATGAGAAGGTGTGCAGGACCGCAACCTTGATCCTTCCCTGCCGTTACATATTTTTGCTCCTAACCTGCCGTTACATATTTTTGCTTCTAACCTGCCGTTACATATTTTTGCTCCTAACCTGCCGTTATGAGACAGATAGCGATCTTGTACCGTAGATCATCTATTTAGATCCTAACTCGCCGTTATGACATGCTGTGCGATATCTGCTGTAGTACGGATCCACTCGGCAACATGGGCTACGAGATCATACAGATCGTACAGATCATATAGATCGTTTTCCCTGAAGGATCTATTAACAGATTATCAAGTAGGAACGATCTACATGATCTGTATGATTGATCTGTACCAGGTGTGCCATCTTTTTGGTCTGCAAGTGATACGGGATGGTTTATTATATACCACAGCCCGTCGTAGTACCGTTTCGTTGCGTACTGGTATATATTTTCTTCTGCTGCGGTGCTCGTCAATTGTTTCGTATCTTGTTTTTTCTTCCATCGGGGCAGTTTTTTTTTCCGCCCATTTTTTTTTTCTAGACTGTTTTTCGTGATCACGGGCTGGATTTCAGGGACATGGGACCAGTGTGTGGGGGTGTGAACCGGCTACTATAATAACTATAAACCGCCGACCATCCCGGGGGGCCATAGTAACTACAGTAGGACCTACGGGTTACACCAAAATCTACCAGTATACATTTACCTATGTTTACTAACAATATTTGGTCCTTTTCACTATGGTCTGTACCTGAATGTAAGGAGTGCTTGGATTGAATATGAATATACTTACGAGTAGTACATACTATATTTACTATACAAACGGGCCTTCTATTTTCGAGGCAGAATGGTACAATGTAGGTGGTGTCGTGCGGCAATTTGTTAACAGGTAGGAAGCTTCACTAGCTCGCTCTTGCTCCGCTCCGCTCAGATTCTTCCGAGCTACCGGGCAAGTATCAGCAACAGTTATCTCAGAAGAAACTACAGCAGTAACGCCTCCGCAATACTGCAGGGGGGACGGGGATACCATATGACACAACACCGCAAAATTGACAACAACAAAAACTTCGAATAGCTGCCACCTTCTCCTTTCTAGTTATTTTTTAATCTCTCTTGTTTGTTTTTTTCGCACACGCCTGTGTGCATGCCACCTTTTTTCATACTTCGAAGTACGTAGATATTTTTTTCATCTCTTATGTTTTTTTTTGTTTTTTGCACACGCGTGCGTGCGTACATATGATGCCACCCTCTTCCTCTTTTAATTTGTTTTCTCTCTTTTTTTCTTTTTTTTTGTTTACCAGGTATGTTTTTTTTTGCACCTGTGTTGTTCGTTTGCGCGGCGACAGCACCCTGAGATAGGAAAGCGCGCCATTACTTCGTTTTTTAGTTTTTGCACACGCGCGCGTGCATATATGCCACCCTCTCCTCTTTTTTATTTACTTTCTCTTTTTTTTCTTTTTTTTTTCTTCTTTTTTTCCACCTGTGCTGTACGTTTGCGCGGCGACAGCACCCTGAGATCGGAAAGCGCGCTATGAGGCTCGCGCCCGTGGTGCTCCTCGAGGGCGGAGATGCGGACGCCGTGACGGAGGGGGAGGAGGTGACGCTCAAGAACTGGGGGAACGTCAAGGTCAGCAAGGTGGAGAAGGATGCCGCGGGTGAGTCACGCCATGCTACTACGAAATACGTGTGTGTTGCCTTTCGGGGGGTGCGTGCAACGGCGCATGCCACCTTAAGGTAAAGAGAGAGGTGCACCATGTTTTTGCCTTCTGAGGGTGGTGGCTTGAGGGGCTCTATACTAATAGTAAGTAAAAAAATGAGTTCGGATGAACAACCCCATGGCCTAATGAATGATACAGCAAAAACTAGTCCGACACACAAAAAATGTTTTTTTTTTTAACGATTTTGGGATATAAGGCGTCCCCTTCATTCAGAAAAACGTTTTTGGCCAATAAGTGCTACCACTCTGTCCCGAAATATAAGCACATTTTGCACACTGATATTCAGTCAAAACAGTGTTTATATTTCGGGACAGAGTGGTACGTACCTCTATCGCAGCACGCGTCTATTAACGGCCATGTTGCATGTTGCCTTTCGGAGTGTAACGGCCGTTTTGCAATGTTACTCTTCGCCCTTCGGGGTGCATGTACCGTACAGTCACGAAAACTACTGACTGGCTGTAGTATATTTTAGGCAAAAAAAACAGTTAATGTTTCAAAGCGCCCCCAAAGACCGGTCTCGTATATACGTAGTAATGTTATGGTTGCTGTTCGGGGTGTAACGGCCGTGTTACATGTTACTCTTCGGGGTGTAACGGTTGTGTTGCAATGTTACCCTTCCAGTGTAACGACTACAGTCGAGGTTCCTCTATAGTGCGGGTATGTGACAAGCGATAAAACCCACACTACCTTATAGCGGGCACCCGCACTACAGAGTAGATAAATCCGGGCCTGGATAGTGCGGGTAGGCGCACTGTTCAGGGTTTTCAGAACCCTCAATAGTGCGGGTAGGTGCACTTTTTTGTTCTTTTTTTTTTAGAAGACCGGTCTCGTATATACGTACTGTAAAGTAATATTAGTATGCTTACTGTTCGGGGTGTAACGGCCGTGTTACATGTTCCTCTTCGGGGTGTAACGGTTGTGTTGCAATGTTACCCTTCGAGTGTAACGACTGCAGTCGAGGTCCCTCCATAGTGCGGGTATGTGACAAGCGATAAAACCCGCACTATAACGGGCACCCCCACTAGATAAATCCGGGCCTACATCAATCCGGGCCTGGATAGTGCGGGTATGATAGGCGCGCTATTCAGGGTGTTTTTAGAACCCTCAATACTACAGTAGTGCGGGTAGGTGCACTATTTCGCGATATCACTGGGTTTCAGCATAAGACGTGGCCAACAATGAGGGTTACTGCTGTGTGGCTTCGTAGTGCATATGACAAACGAGGGGTGTGGAATAAGATGTATGTAGTATCTGTACGGGTAGAAGCCTGCGCCCGTTCGCGGGAGAGGAGAGAACAGCATGTTGCTAATACTGGTACTGCACAGCGGTAAACACCACATCCTATATATACTGTACAGAGATGGCAGGATTCTAGGTCCATGAACATGTTACGCATTGTACGCTGACTGTACCAAAAGTGTCATGTCAAACCAATCTACCAGTAAACAAAATCGCTTCTCTCTCTGTGTGTGTGTTTTTTTCCTGTTTGCTGTTTTGTCAGTCTACAGTAGTGTAAACTAAACCGCTTCTACCTATGTGCGTGTTTCTTTTGATTTTTATTTTCGGGTTCGCGTCCCCCGGTGTTTTGTGTTTTGTTTTGTTAGGGAAAGCTACGCGGCTGTCGGGGCGGTTCATCCCGAACGGAGACTTCAAGACCACGAAGAAGGTCACCTGGCTCGCGAAGGTGAACAAAAAAAACGTACCAGGTGTATTCGTAGTATTAATAGTAGTGGGGCCTGTATAAGGCGGTACGAATATGGCGGCATCCCGATATAAGGCGGCACTACAGCAATAGTGGGGCCTGTACAAGGCGGTACGATTAAGGCGGCAGCCCGATATAAGGCGGTATGTACTAGAGCGACAGTGGGGCCTGTACAAGGCGGTACGAATAAGGCGGCAGCCCGATATAAGGCGGTATGTACTAGAGCGATAGTGGGGCCTGTATAAGGCGGTACGAATAAGGCGGCATCCCGATATAAGGCGGTACTACAGCAATAATGGGGCCTGTACAAGGCAGTACGATTAAGGCGGCAGCCCCATATAAGGCGGTATGTACTAGAGCGATAGTGGGGCCTGTGTAAAGCGGTACGAATAAGCTGGCATCCCGATATAAGGCGGTACTACAGCAATAGTGGGGCCTGTACAAGGCGGTACGAATAAGGCGGCATCCCGATATAGGGCGGTCGAGATCGGCCGTCATGTCCGGAAAATTGAAAATTGCACTCACATGATGGAATTAATATGGCGCCCCCACTCGATTTACGAAGGCGGTCAAAATCTGGGTGCGCTATATTTACCGCCTCTTACATATGTAGGCTCCACTACTGCTCTACGTACGATTTTGTGTATACGAGTGCTAAGTGAACTGTTTGCTGGAAAGAGTGTTTTCAACTTCCAAGTACCAGGTATTAAGTATTGCTGGAAATTATTATTATTATCATCTTTGCCATCCGACAATGTGCAGCGTGGGCTTCAACGTTGATCACTCATAACATTCCCGAAAGCAGAAAACCACGCTCGAAATAGTAAAGTAGTATCAGTATCGCTGGAAATAATGTAGCATTATCAATATTGCTGCAAATCATGAATGTTGTCAATATTGCTGGAAATAATTCAGTTTTATCAATATTTGCTGGAAATAATCAAGCATGATCAATATTACTGGAAATCATGAAAAGCAAGGACCGCTTGGGGGTAGTTTTGATGAACCAGAAGGTCCTTGTGTTTCCGTGCCGAGTTGGTGTGATACCATCATATCATACCTTTATGGTGATATAGCATGGTGCAGATCGCTTTCAAGGTTGCTGGTGTCGCGAGGGCGAGGGGGGCGGGTTGTACTCATGTCATGCATGGCCGTAGTCGTATGACCATAGACCCTCGCTTCCCTGCAATGCCGGGACGAAGCACGTCGGGTTTCCACCGACGAGGCAAACATTGCTACTTGTAATAAGTTTTGCGAAGCGCCTTGAGGTGTTGGGCGAGTCGCGGAGGGGGGGGGTGAGTAGTGCTGTTCTCCATGCTGCCGGACGGTGGTGCCCACGGGCGGTGAAACCATCACACACGGCACGTCTGTGTCATCGGGACTACCGTCGGTGGCCGTGCAAACCGCCGCCGCCGCTGCTGCTGCTGCTGCTGCTGTTGGTGGTACTGTCGCTGTTGCTAATGTTGCAACTGTAGTATTGCTGCTATCTCGCTTCCGTTTCTTCTGCTGCTGCTGATGGTGCTATTGTTGCTGCTGTCTCCCTTCTGTGTATGCTACTGCTGCTGCTGCTGCTGCTTGTGCTCCTGCTGCTGCTTGTGCCCCTGCTGCTGGTGGTGCTCCTGCTTGTGCCCCTGTTTGTGCTCTTGCTCCTGTATTTTTACCATACGCGCGTGCGTGCGTGCATACGTTGTCTTCACCGCTTCGCGCTTCACTCGTAACCGACTCTTCCTGTTTGCTGTTTGGTGGTCGTCATCGTTGCCTGCTGCTTACTGCTGCTGCTGCTGCTGCTGCTGAATCGTCATATTACCTGCTTGTCTTGTTTCAGGTGCCGGATCTGGTGCCGATGGTGCTGGTCGAATTCGACTACCTTGTGACAAAGGACAAGATCGAGGAAGGGGAGAATTTCAAGGACTTCCTCAACCCTCGGGTGCGTACGTTTTTTGTTTTTTGTTTCTTTCTTTCAACTCGCCGACCCTTCCCACCCAGTGCCAGCCAGACCCCTCCTCGCCCCCACCCACGACTATAGTAGAGCCCCGTCCTAATATTAATGGTTTTGTTTATTTCTATTTCAACCCTTCCAAGCCTCTGTCTCTGCAGTTTAAGCCACAATGGGCGCGCGGGGGGGGGGTACCCTAATCTTCCCCGCCGGATGCAGCCTCCTGCCTCACTCAGAAACGACGACTTCTCGTATATACGATCATAACCCATTTACGACCGCACTACCTACCTGTACATTCGGCATATATCTGATTTTAATTCCAAGTAAATTTTCCCCCAAAGAGGGAGTGCGGTCCCTTTATAATGCGGTCGTAAAAGGGGGGGGGGGGGGG
>MEHQ01001566.1:168742-182778 GCA_008828725.1 Saccharina japonica
TTTCAAGGCTATAACTAAAGCAAAACTGAAAAATATAAAAATCGACGCGAACGCGAATTTTCATTTTCACTCAGGGCATTGTTGGACACAACCGGCGTGTGAATTGTCGCCTTGGTTCTTTCAGTACAGCCATCGGCAGAACCCACAAAAAAAAAGTACCGTTCTCAGATGGTTACTACTGTATATAATACCAGGTAGGCCGCTGATGATGGTGGTGGTCGTGGTGGGTGTGTCGGATGTCGACATCCATCTTTTAAGTTGGTGTGGGTTATATCGCCAGCCGTCTTCTGACATGGACAATGCAGAGTACACACGTATCTATTCTATGGTATTGGGAGGCATTTACAGTAGTAATTAGTATTATTAATGAATGTGTCGGACGACTATGTTATGATAGACGAGTTACTAGTTAGTAGTCTCGCGCAGCAGGTGATTTTCTATTCCTTCGGGTTTGGTGTGGAGACACATCGAGCGAGGTGGGGCTGCGTGTGGCGTTACCACTACTACTACTCTCGGGGCGTCAGCAACAACACGAACGAGGTAATAATCTCAGAGTGACCCCAAGGAGCCAGCACTCGTAGGATGGCCTTGAAGGATTATAGTGATAATGAAGCAGTGCGGCCTAGGGGAGAGGACCTGATGATATCGACATCACCCCCCCCCCCCCTTTTTTTTCAGGGATGGACGTGCAAACATACATGCGCGTCTTGTAAAAGGTGTCGACTTGGTTGGGATGGCATACAATATGAATAGTAATTCTCTAGAATGCGCCGACAACCACTTTTGTATTAATATTGTTGAAGCAGAATCTGAAGCGTCTCTCTTGCATGTTTTCACTTTCGCCGACACTCGAACCTCTGGTTGATACTTAATGATGTTTTGTTGTATTAGAACCCGGTACGTACTCGGATAATACACAGGTTATCAGTCCGAATTTTCCGAAGGTGTTGGAACAAAAACTTTCAGCTGATTCGTATATATTCAGAAATGAAATCGTTTTGGATGCATGCATGCTATGTATATGAACATATATATATGAACGTCTTGTTCGTGATGGGTGTCTTCGGTGGTCGCCTCAGAGCGGAGAAGACGAAACGACAGATTTTTTCATCAATATGACATGTAGTATGTATGCAACAAAACTACGGATGGATGAATCAAGAAATACATGCAGAGTACAGCAAGCAGTAGTAGTATATATACCAGTCAGTAGTACATGGATGCGCATCGACGTCTCTGCTGGTTTCCTTCGAAGCAAGTAAGACGTTGAAGTTAATCCAGGCTAATCGGTAATAATTAATCATCGTGGACAAGCCAACTCCCACCATCATGCAACTCTTTTTTTAGTTCACTTTTCGTCCGGATTGTGTACAGATAGTGAGGCGATGTTGTATGCGCCGCTCTCTGTTTTCGCTCGCGTTGCTTTGATTCGCAGTAACAAGTTCAAGGACCATGCGAACCTATGGGAGATGGCGCTCCTAAAAAGAAAAGGTCATCCCCCATCGAAGCGAACTACCTACTATAAACGAGTATTATTAGTGCTCAGAGAAAAAACACTCCTACTTCCAATGAAACTATACTACGAGTATGTGTTGCCGTTTTTGCGGCTGGTTGTGGTGGTATCATACCAAACGTCCGACGAAGCTGTTGTTGTCAGATTTTTCGCTTATTTCTTCCCTTTTCGCTTTTGTCGTCTAAAGTCACGACACCATAATAAACAAAATGTGGTTGATAACGCACGACACAACAGAAAATTCACAAAAAATGAGTAAACGACCAAAAGTCATGTCAATAGTACGAGTGCGTCATCTTGTCACAAGATAGATGTCTTGTCCAAGCATTCGTTGCATGAAGTTGGCCTGACCGGTTTGTTGTCCTTTGTTACAAGAAAGCAAGATACGCGTTACACTCGAGTATATAGTTCTCCATCCATGCGCCGTTCGCGGAAAGCGAAAAATAGCACTTATTGACTGGGAAACAATGCCGCCTCGGTTCACTGGAAACCCCCATTTTTGCTCCGAACGCATGGATGGGATGATTTCGTAATTATTTATTTGCGGCTTGCCGTTCTCGCTCTATTCGGGTCCCGAATGCACCATTTTTTAGACCCAAAACGCAATGCATCCCTTCTTTTTTTTACAGAGATACCCTCCCTTGCATCTCACAAAATGATTTCACATTCCACAAAGTGGAAGCGCACGGGTACGTGTATTTAGATGGCAGAATGGTTCGAGAAGGTGAGTACATTTTGTACGTAAAAAAAAAGGAAACAAATAGAAAAGAAAATAAATGTTGGTTGTTGGTGGTCTCGTTTGATATTACAAAAACAATGTGCACCATGTTCTCGCTCTTGATACCATCTCTCCGCTGGGGAGAGGGGAAAAGAGGGGTTGAGAGTTGCCAAAGCCTCGCATAGCGAGAGAGGCTGAATAAAACGACCCATCCATGCAGTCGAGCAAAAAAACTTTTTTTTAGTCGTAGGGACCGCCACGAACGCTATAAACAGACGAATACTTCCGTTCGCCACTCACTCGTATCACAAGTCCGGCGTGGCGCACCGCTATTCTTTTGTCCCGTCCTCCGTGCTGTACGTAGGTACTACGCACACAACACCAACACGGCCGCAAAAACAACACGGCACACACACGCCGCTAAAAGGTCAAAGCCACAGACGGCATCATCATCATTATCATCGTCGTCGTCTTCCATCATGAGCACATTTTTGGCGAACTTTATTCCCGCGTGTCGTGGCTCTTCTTGCTCCATCGTCTGACACATAAAACATGCCATCACCCCCAAGTGGCACTTCGACACGCTCTCCGTTCGCCCTGACTTTCTACTTTTGCGGACCCCAACATCCAACAAAACAGGTCGTCAAACTGCTCTCTTCTCTCCCTCTCTCGCCCACCGCCCCGCCGTCTTCCCTTATAACCCAGCAGGGGCCCTAATAAGGTTTTCCCGACCCTATAACCCAGATTAACGCTCCTACTTTCTTTGCCCTACCATGACCCTCTCTCTCCCCCCTCCCCCCCCCCAAACTCCGCCTCCTTCAACAAATCAAAACCTAGTAAATGTTAACAACCAAAACATACAAAGCACACCGCCTTCGCACAGCCAAAAGGGGTGTAGCAGCAAAACCAGCTCCACTCCACTCCAAAAAAGAGATCCAACTACTACACCAGCCAAGCGCTAGAAAACGGCATTTGGGTAACACAGCACGAAAAATAGTAAAATGGGGTGTGTTTTTTCTCTTCTTTTGCTGCTTGCGTCAACCAAAGCACATAATACGCCCGGGATACCCCCCCCTCCCCGAAAAAAAGGATAATTCAATTTTAGAGGTCTTCCACGACAGTCCCATCTGCGTTTCCCGGGGCCTCTTCTGCCTCTCCCTGGTCCGATGTCCACAGGGTAAGGTTATCGCGCAGCAGCTGCATGATGAGGGTGGAGTCTTTGTAGGACTCCTCGGAGAGTGTGTCGAGCTCCGCGATGGCGTCGTCGAACGCCTGGTCGTTGCGAGAGTAAATTTTGCGTGGGGNTTAGAGAGGGAAAAATGCGTGTGACCACCAGGGAAAAGTGAAGTGCAACAAAAAAATGCGGGCGAACCATCGCAGATATGAGAGGTGACGACAAGTGTGTGGGCCAGATGAGAGAGAAATGAGCGCGACCATCTTCGGAAAATAGACTGATCACCTATCATACCATACTACCAGAAGACCAGTACGTACACAGTACGAGTATGAATATGTGAAAAACAAAACTCGACATCCAAGACATGCACTCGTACATTATACGACATAAACCAAGTACGTAGTCTATTAAGGTGAACAACCAACTAAGATAACCACACTGCGGAAACGAACACGTCACGCACCAACATATCATACGCAGCATGAACTCGGTTTCGTGCCAGCTAAGCAGGCAGGTAACAACGAAAAACCGCAACTCAACTACAAAACAAACAAGTACGCACGCACACTTCGGCCGCACTCCAAACCAGCGTGCTGTGCATACACAAATACGAACGAGCATAATTTTCCGTCGGTCCGCAAAATCAACAAAAAAGCGGCGCAACGTGAGTACTTACCGCCTTCGCCAAGTTGCAGGCGCGTTCTGGGGAGTTGAGGATTTCGTAGTAGAAAACGGAGAAGTTGAGGGCGAGGCCCAGGCGGATGGGGTGCGTCGGGGGGAGGTCCTGGTTGGCCAGCTCCGAGGCTGACTGGTACGCGTCGAGCGCGTCAGACGCGCTGGTTTTGCGCTCCTCCGCGGACTGGAACTCGGCAAGATACCTGGGGACAGCAGTCGAAACAACAATCGCATCGCGTAAAGGGAGCAAGAAAAATAGGAGTTAGGGGCGGACGTACGTACGTGCTACGAGTAGTGGTTGGTTGAGAAAAAATTGGAATATGTCCCCTCAACTTGGAACACAGGTACTACTGCTCTCGTGGTAGTATTATTATAGTAGCTGTTTAATCTTGTTGGTTTACATGGAACAAATAGAGCAGCGACGCAAACAGGAGTTGGCATATTAAGGTCAAGTGCGCAATTCGAAAGGCAACGGGCGCTAGAAACACAAGCGCCATCTGAACGCCCTACAACTGAACAGCCTTTGTATTTTGTTTTGCAAAACAAGCGCTTTTTTTATCGAGATACATGTTCCGAGTTCGTAATCTGTCAGCGACGGAGCGAGAGTCTGCAAATCTGCGCACAGACATCAATAACCCCTCTGATCAAACATAAGAAATATAAAAAATGTAGAGAGCTATGGAACTGTTAACCCTAACCCTAAGAAAAAGTATAAAAAGTGTAGCTGAGGGACTGCCAGAACCGAGTTGTGAAAAAAATATGAAAACGAGGTATCGAGGACCGTATGGGGAGAGGGAAGCGGGAGAGGGATATAATCAGGAAAAGGGTAACCCTCCAACGGCTATATATATTATCGCAAAGATATCTGGAAAGAGATAAACGTGCTTCAACAGACAAAAAAAAACAGTACAAGATACCCGGACTATGGTACACCCGTCCCAACGGCTAAAATAATTTTGAGGCAGGGGGTTAAGGGTCAAAGGTAAAAGTTCCTTCGTTTTCGGCCACAAGCTAAAAGTGATACCGACAAATAAAAATAAAATGCGCCGTCGCGAAAACACCCCAAAGCCAACCCTAGACTCGACAGCAGTAGAAGTGGGGTGCGGACGCCTGCCACAACATGAGCCACAGCAGCAGTGGACACAAATAATACTGGCCACGCGAGACGGGTATACAGGGTAAAATGGTTTAGCGGGTATACCTTGGTATACCCATAAGCAACACCTCATTTTATCTCGGCGATTGCTGTCGTTATTAGTGTTAATACCACCGACCGCTCCAGCTTTACAACCGGGCTACGCAGATATATGGTACATGGTATGAACAACTGCTCATGAAATATCAGATCCTGGTATCGTAGTATCGTATCATGCTAACCTACCAAACAAAAGGCCGTCAACTCCTGTAGTTCGATGAGATGAGTTACGTGTATAAACCTTGACAGCCTACTGGTACGTCACATGTCTGCCTGCAGTCGTTCACCAGGTATTAAATAGTTGGTGGCTTCTTCCAGGTATCGCATCATCAGCTAATCAGCTGCACATGATACACCAACCCAAATCCAAACCGCCATGCCACGTTTTGTGTTTGGTGGCCTTGCAGCAGGTATCATACCAAATACAAACGGCGTCACGTTATGTTTTTGGTGACCTTCCAGGTATCCTATAAACCCTCGAAAAACTTCAAATCGCGTCACGTGTTGTTCTTGGTGACCTTCCAGGTATCATATATTCACCCAAAACGGAGGAAGCGGCGTCTTTTGCGTTTGGTGGCCAAGTGTTCAACCAGGCACTCATAATAGGTGAAACAGGGGTCAGGGGATAACGAGTGCTTGCCCGGGACTAAATATTTCACTGGAAGGAGTTGCACAACACGCTCCCAGCATGTTCACCCGCCTCCTAGAAGAATACCAGCCCCATTCTTTGCGGAAACTCGAAGGACTTTTTTTGTGTCATGTACACACAAAACGGTTCTCGTATTTCCAGACAGAAAGGCAGCTGAGGTCACGATCACCGTCTGCATAGCAAAAGAGTTACTTGCGCTTCTCGATGGTTTGCTCCTTGCCTTTCATCATGATACTCCTAAAGCTGACCGCCAACAGCCAACAGAGGCAAAAACGTGAAAAATACCGACAAAAACCAACCGACGCGATTGTCACGCTGCGAAAAATGACAAAAAAAAATCAACCGAAGCAAGAACTGATATTTTGGCAAAATCTCACTTTCGCACAACAAAACGTACTTGCGTGCGTGCGTGCGTACAGATGTATACCCATGTTGACGACGAAAGAAAACAGCTTCAGGAACATAAACACGAATCATTCATCGAGAGGCCTCAAAACGTGTTCAAATTAATAGATCAATCACGTCGTTTGCTGGGCGCGATTTCCCTCGAAACCTCTCGTTTTTTTCGTGTTTTGCTTGTTTTTTCACTCGGAATTGTTGTCTGATTTGTGCCCCAACATTCCTTGTATATGCGACAAAAATATACCGGTGCGTATTGGCAGTGGACTCCCTGCATTGTTCGCGGAAATATTTTCCCAAGATGTTTCAGTTGCCAGTTTCCATCAGAACTCTAAATGAAAACCTTCAAATATTCGTCAATTCTAATTCCGTGTTCCATTTGGATTTCGGAGGTTTTTATGCCAAATAACCGTATGCAGTGTTCCACAAAAACGCGATTTTTTCGTACACGTGGTAAAAGCGCCCATAAATCTAAAATGTGTCAGCACAGGCACCACACCGCCCGCCGTCCCGCACAGCAGTGAAACTCGCTGGTTTTGCGTAGCTTGGATATTATTTTTTTTGATACATGGTATGGATTAACACTTCAATCCGATGTTTTCCCACTTTCATCTCTCGGTATTTTTTGTCTATATGGATCTGTCTCTTCATCTCTCCGATGAACGTATCGGTGCAAATAAGGCAAAAAAAATGATACGAGCTCTACATCGAACATGCCCCAACAAATTATCATCATGGGTAATAACCAGAAACAACCCACAACCAAAATCAAGAACACAAGCAGGTTTACGACGGAAAAAAATCCGATTTTCATATTTCACGTATGAAACCCGCGACTCCCAACGCATTCACTGCCTGAATAAATAGTTTGGCGCCTCAAGTAGTTTTCGTACTCGTTGCAGTATGAACGTATTCAAGGGAGAACAGCAGAGTGCTTGGAATGGAAGTCATTTCGTACGCATTACCGTTTTCGGGACGAGGACACTGCTTACTGCTGCTGCTGCTGTCGGGCACAACGAACGCTTCACGCTACAAACTTATCACAAAACAGTACTTGGGATCATCGACCAAGACAAAAACGCTGACCATTTTGAGTTGTTTTCAGCAAAACGCTGACCATTTTGAGCCATTTGTCAGCGCGCCCACAGGGGGGAGAGACTTCAAAGGTGTTCCAAGTCAACAGCTACAAATTTGCACCAGGTATACATGAAGCCAAACGCAAAATAAATACCAGGTATGGTTCACCAAGCAGCGAAAGATATCCGTGGAGCAGGTCGAAGCAAAAAAACGAGCACAAAAAGTGTGGATCCGAGTTTTACTACTCGTATTATTTTACACATTCAAAACAAAAAACCTAATAGTTCAGCCTCAGTGGAAAGGAGAAATGAACGACAATCGCCGTCAGTCAAGGAGTGAAAGTGTCATCTCCTGACACGAGAGATAGACACTGAAACCTACGTCGTACAGCAGTAGTGGTTTGGCGTCAAGCACTAAAAAAATGGAAAGTTGCCTTCAAGGGGGTCGGTGGGGTGGGTTAACCCCTGAAGAACTGATCCCACGTTTTTGGGGACAAACTACTATTAGTAGTTGGATCAAGTCTGGTATAGTATTTCCAGTAGCAAACGGGTGGTCTAAATAAAGTGCCTTTTCCCGACAATCTTATCTTATCTTATCCTTGCATCTTTGCCTAGCAGACAAGCCGGCCGGAATAACAAAAGCAGCAAAAATAGGTGGTGTGCAGCAGCGGCAGCAGCAGCAGCCGCGACCAAATGATACGATTTTTTTTTTTTTTTTTTACTAGATAGTTACTTTACTCGTACTGTGAGCTCTATGGAAGGGTCAAAATATTGTCTTCTGATTCACAGGCATCACAGGCAGCAAGCAAGCAACGCAAGATAGGAAGATGAAAGAGGAAATCAAGTAACCAACCTGCACCCAACTTGTGTATTGCGTGCAGCAGCAACAACGTAGTATATACGAGTAGTAGTGTGTGTGCATTCAAGGGTCATATCAAATGTGTTCTGTTTCAAACGCAACAACCAAGCCACACAGCAGATTAGTGAGCGCCCTCCAGCCAAGCAAGCGCCCAGTGAGTTAGCGAGAGATGCTTTCACATATAGGAAGGGTCCTTCGATCGTTCGTCGATTGGGTTGAGCCAAAAAAAACATATCGAGCGAGCGAGACACGCACGTCTCCTGCGTGAAATAGAAAAACACCACAAAGATTATGTACGTACAAAAGTTTGGCTAATATTTCGCCGTCGTCCGAAAAAACACTTCCACTGCTGTACTATTCATAGTACTGGTGCCCACAGCAGAGATCGTCAAATCAATCCCGGATCAATCGCTGCAAGATCATGGAACACGCTTTGCAACAAACACGCCATAGGAGATACCTGGTGCTGCTGTTTGGTCTTTTTCATGGTGCCTAGAGTGCTTCCAAAAAAGAAAAAGGTATGTATATACCTGTGTTGATGCGAGGCACGAGGCACCAGTTTTGTTCTCGTGCATGCATGCCCCTTACCGGCCGCGCCACGCACGACAACCAACCAATCTGACTTGAATAATGTGAACATCATCGCAAATTTGTAATTTGTTCCATCATCGATTTTCGAGCACACAAAAAAGGAAACTTGAACGAAAATCTGCTGCAAGAAACAAGACTGCTGCAACAACAGAAAAAGGAGCAACACGGGGCACAAACATCTCCAAAATGCACAATAGTCGGGCCATCTCCATATCCCGCCGGCTACTGCTTTGTGCGTGCGTGCTCGCTGTGCGAGGCAGGCAGGGAAGGGAGCTCACCGGTGGTAGTCGCCCTTCATCTTGTAGTAGAACACCTTGCCCTCCTCCGAGGTGGAGTTGGGGATGAGCTCGGCCTCGATGATCTTCAAGATGTCGTCGCAGATGTCCGTGAGTTCCGTCTCGATCTTCGACTTGTAGTCGCGGATCAGGGGAAGCTGGTCGCTCTGAAACAGGGAAAAAAAAAAAGGAGCAACAAACGAAAAACAAAACGATTTGAAAATAGAATGAAAATTTCGAAATGATACCTTTTTAGCAAGTGCGTGGGGTGTGGGTCGTGAGTCTTTTTTAGAGCTGCACTTTGAGTGAACAGAACGGAGAATTTAGTGAAGTTGAGATGTCGAAATTTTGGGGGATCGCTTCGAGAGGGAAAGGCGAGGACCAAACTGTGGGGAGAGGCTAGACGCAAAGCGTGTAGGAGAGAGGTGGAGAGGGAAGAGAAAGGCAAAGAGACCCACCGGAGAGAACCACAACACCAAAAAAAAAATGCGTGAAGCAGACGGACTCGATCAGATTTTGGCTCTTTCTCCCTCATCGCATCCTCATCACTCTACGATACGTCGTACGAGTATCTCGCGAAATCATATATTTTTTTCTTGGCTTTTGCAGTGCCCGATTTTGAAAGCAAGCTGCTTGTTGTGTCGTTTGATCGTCAACAAACACGGGACAGCGCGCCACAAAATTATTGCGCCCGCCGCCCCGGCAAGTATCAACAACGCGCCTCAGCCGCCGCAGCGACATCCTCCACCCCGCCCGTCCCTGGTGTCTCTGGCTCACCACGGTGTCCTTGCCCTCGATGGAGCTGATCACCCTCCACGACGCACGTCGGGAGCCGATAACGTTCTTGTATGCGACGGAGAGAAGGTTGCGCTCCTCCACCGAAAGCTCTTTGGGCTGCTGCGCCACGGCCTTCATGTGGTCGACCATCTCATCGAAACTGAGCGGGGGAAGGAAGATACACGAGCGCGCACCCGGCGGTGGGGGCGGAGGCGGAGGAGGGGGTGAACATCAAGGGGCTGCTGTGCAGGGAGGAAGGCGCCGGGGCCAGGATCAGTCCGTTCTTCGTTCCGAGCACGGTCTATCGGTTTACCTGCCGGAACTCAAAGCTCAAGCGAGGGCACACACGCACGCCCCCGCCGAGACAACTCGTACTTCGGAAAGACACACAAAAAGAGAGACGAAAAAACAACACACGAAAAAAGAGCGAAAAAAATCCAGATTCGTTCGTACTCCTCTCTTCTCTTTCTCTCGCGCAACATCGCAACGCAGAACACTTGGGAGCTCAGAAGTGAAATCAGCAGGATGGAAAAAACGCGCGCATGTGCATCCGGCGCGTGGGCTCCAACGAGACGCGAACCCAGGGGGCTGTCGTCACGCATTAGGCCGGTTGCGGGGAAAGCGCGTGTGGAAGGTGGTGCGGTGAAGCCCATCCCATCGTATTGGGGCAGGGCCCGGTCGGGTGGTTCGAACTACGAGTAAACAAGGCGGAACAAGAATTGCCGACTTGGAAAGGCGAGCCCGGGAACCACGTCGGCGGTCGGGGGGAGGGCGGGGAAGGGGCACTCACCGTTCGGCCTGCTCAGCGAGCTTGGCCATGTACACGAGGTCATCGCGGGAAGTCATGACAGCTATTAGTGCGTGAGTTGACAGAAATCAGGTGAAGAGAGATGATGCGTTGTGTTTCGAGCGGTGTTTGAGTTTCTGCCGGCGGCCCAATTTGTCGTCGGTAATGCGACCCTCGTCGGTAATCGCATGTTCGTAGATTGTAACGGCTACATTAGAATATTCAGGTTCCGACTCTTCGACACCAACACCCTACAGCCTAGTTCAGGGAAAGTTCTTTTCGTATGTACTGCTGCTGTTATGCAAGTCCGTATGATACTGCAGCCAGTTCATACAGCAACGATCTACCACTTTTGCGTTCACGAACACAGCAGCAGCAGCAACAACAACAACAACAACAACAACAACAACAACAACAACAACAACAACAACAACAACAACAACAACAACAGCAGCAGCAGCAGCAGCAACAACAGCAGCAGCAGCAGCGCAGCAAGTAGAATGGTGTCGTAATATAAGAACGGGCAGGCCGGTTGTAATAAAAAAAAAAAAAAGCAAAAATGATGCAGCAGGTGTTAGCGCGGCCTGTTCACACTGCGAGAACGAAGTTACGACACCTCTCCTCTTCTTCTTACGCTTATTCGTCGTACATATGTATGTACGATTCGTACGAAGTACATAATATATGATGAGTAGTAGTGCCAGTAAGCCTGACCAGGCATGCATGATTGATATGCTGTTTTTAATTTTTGCCGTTGATATGACTGCTGTACGACCTACTAATATTATAGCTGTACGTATTAAATGTTTGCCATCCCACAATCAACGTTGTGCAGCGTGCGTGTCAATCGCAAAACATGACGAAGAGGCAGAGAGAATGAATGAAGACGCGTAATAAAAGAACGACGTACCGTACAAAACCGATGTGACGCACCACAAGCCTCCTCCTACTGGAAACCAAAACGGGCCCCCTGAAGCTCTTCCATGCACAGCGACTGAGCCCCCGCCCCTCTAAAAAAGCCCTTTTCCAACGAAGCTTTTTTTCCACCAAAAACCCGCTGTCCATAAAAACGGCTGATTTGAAACTAACTGTGCTGCTACTCGTACTTCTACAGAGGATGCGTGCATCTTCCAACGCGCAGAGAAGGTAGAGAGAGGTCTCTACCCCCCCCACATATTATTTAAGTACTGATGATGATGATGTACTATAAAGGTACTATTAATACTATTAATACTACAGTATACTGCCGCCGTTACCCCCTTCACCCCTAAGCCACAGCCCACCACCCCCCCCGCAAGGGCCCCCAAGTCCTCTCCCCCTGAATATCGACCAAAAATACAGTAAATAGTTGGTAAACCGAAACGCACCAGAAGCTCCCCTGTCTAACAGAGCGACTGACCCCCCCCCCCCCTCTAAGCACTCTACTTTTACTCCAACGAAAGCAGTCCAAAAATAATGGCTGTGGTTTGAAACGGCTTCGTATGCGTGCAACTTCCAACGCGTAGAAGAATAATAGAAGGTAGACCTACCTTCTCCAACATCTTCCAACGCGTACCGTAGTAGAATAATAATATGACAGGTAGATTAACCTCCCCCCCCCCCCACCCCCGACATATTATTCTACCAGGTAAGTTTACCGCAAAGGTAAGTATTATAAAAAGTGCATAGTCTGAAGACCAGCATAGTAGAATATTAGAAGGTAGCTCTACGCCCCCGCCACCCCCCCCTCCCCGCCGGCACGAAAAATGGGTACACCCCCCCCCGCTCGAATTATGTATTATTATAATACAGACACAGTAACAGATACCCGCCTTTTACCCCTGAGCCAGGCACCTTCCACTCCCCTCCCCGCAAGGGCCCAGTCCTCCCCCATCCCCCATTAATATCGACCAAAAGCCCGCCGTCCATACGACGAGTAGCATGTATGTATTCGTTGTTTTTTTTCTATGGAATACTGTATGTAGGACTCTGTGCTGCCGTAGTAGCGACTGCAGAAGGATGGAGCAAAAATAATGTTGTTGTGGTTTTTTATTACGTCGGCTGGCTGGTGATGTTCTTCTGATGTTATGTACAGTGTTATATGTACGATCATAATATATTATAGTAATACCTGGTACAGCAGCATAGTACGTTTCTATTATGGGAGAGTACCACGTACCTGGTATAATAGTAGTTGCAGCAGGTAGTTGTGTTCTGTTTCTTTAAGGTCAGAATCGAGGGCGCCGATGGTATACCGCCGCCGCCGCCGCCGTGTACTCGACCACTCTGGGCGGAATGTAAAGACCGTTTGAACTATAAATATGAATACCAAGCGGACCTTATGTTTTCGCCCAGAGCAGTGCATGCTTCAGCTTTCTTTACACGTCATCCGCATTTTTCTTTGCTTTCATTCATGCATTGTTCGTCATGTATATATGCATGAATATGTGCGCTGTTTGTTGTTTTGTTGTTCGTAAATAAATGTGTTATGTTGTGCTGTTGGTGGTGGTGTTTGCACATTTCTTCGTCTTGTTTGTTGTGGAATACATTTGCGTCAAATTACAAAAAAAGTGCCTCGCACCCATCCGTCGGTCGGGGTCTGCGATTGATGGATGATGATTGATGGCCGCCGTACATGCATAATAAGGCGTATCGTATAGGCCATTACAGCAGCAAGAGTATACTAATGTAGTTGAGAGTGGGTACACACATACCATACTCAACAAGTGTATTGTGAATACAGATGTACCAAATATACAGCAGCAGTACTTTTCCCGCTTGTTTGCCAAGTAAGCAGCAGTAGTACCCGGCATCATGTACCGATATACCATTGTGTCCCGAAATATAAGCACCTTTTTATTTAATATTAGTGTGTACATGGTGCTTGTATTTCGGGACAGAGTGGTACACCACAAGCACAGGCGGGGAGGTCCCAACGTGTCAATCTTATTCACAAAAGTATTATTATAACCCGCTGCTATCATCATCATCATCGCCGCCGCGTGCAAAGAAAATTAACCCCCCTGATGGCTGATCACATCGTGAAACAAATAGCCATGATGACATCATCACCAGCGGTCGACGTAAAAGCTAACTGCTGCTGCTGGTGGAGGGCGTTTCGTCCCACAACCAACAACAGCTAACGAACTGTCGCCAACAGCAGCACCAGCACCAGCAGCAGCAGCAGCGAGGCAACAGCAGCAACAGCAGCAGCAGCAATTGTTTACTCGTAGCTCACCGCCCCCACGGTCCAACCCGATTACACCGGACGAACGTGTAACTACAGCTAAACAACCTGTTTTAACAACGGGAAGCAGCTGCTGAATGGTTGGAGTTCTTACTGTAAACATAAATCAGCATGCACCG
>MEHQ01004280.1:4686-27937 GCA_008828725.1 Saccharina japonica
AGGGTGGGTGGGTGTGGGTGCCTGGTATGATACGTAGTTGAAGAAATAATTTAGCGAAAGAGGGAGAACAATAATACTAATAAATTAATATAGAAATGACGGTTTATTAATAATGTGAAGAACACTGACGACACACAACACACTACACACCCCTCGTCGTGTCGACGTATAATACGGATATCATGCACGCAGGCTTCGTACTCTCTCGGTGCGTCCGACGCCTCGTTTGGCCTGCCTGCCTATGTCTGTGTGGTGCTGGGTGTGATGTTCTGATTTATTTATCGAAATATCTCTAAATATTTTGCTGAGAACATTCTCTTGCGCAGATCCGAGCGAGAGATCCGAACAGCCCGGGTTCGGAATTATGTATGGTATGGACAGGTACGGATTTTTTTTTATGGATGAGCACGTTCCTGGACAGTTATTATTAATAATAAGATACTGCTGTATCATACATATATATAGGTATAATATATGCAGAGATACCCCCTCTTTTGCTCTTTTCTTGCATCATCACGCTCGTATGTACAGCCACGAGCAACAACGCCCGCCCGAGGGCAGGTAGGTGCACACAGCAACAGTACACACACACACCTGACGCTTTGGCATCGCACACAACGAGGCAGACAACTCTCGCCCAAAAGTGCCCAAAGCTCTCTCTCTCCCTCTCTCTGCTGACGGAACTCTCTTCGGCTTCTTCTCTACCTGGGCATATTACTACAATAATCCTACTATTAATACTACTGCTGGCGGTGTGCCTTTAATAAATAGGTGAGAGGTTCGCACAGAGGGATCGCGGTTCGTGGCAAACCGTTTCGTTTCTCTGCGTTGAGTTGTTTCTGAGGACTGTTTTTTAGCCAACAAAGTACAGTAGTACCCACCACGGCATCCGCGTAGCTTGGTGTTGAGTTTCTTGACGATATAATCCCCAAGGAGCTGATGCCATACCGAAGAGGATGTACACACCACGCCTGGTTGCCGTACGCACTGCTTGCTTTTTCATGGGAATATATATGATAGCTCGTGCGGTTTGCGTATTCCCAGTAAATCGCACCACCAGTAAAAGCAGTATGTAGTGACTGCACTGCCGTATCCTGCATCTTGCTTGCTTGGCAGTTTCAACAGCAGCAGCAGCAGCAGCAGCAGCAGTATTTTACGCTACTCTTCTTCACTGCTTGGCGACATCGAACGCCAGTGACTACAGGTACAACAGGCAGGCGATTCAAGTGGTAATATACTCGTGCATACATACGCTGTATAGAGAACCGAACAGCCTCCGCGCAAACGTGATAGAACACACAACACCATCTATCTCCTGACTTACCCTCTCACAAGAAGCCCATCAGCCAATCGGGCTCAGGCTGACTTTCTTATTGTGGGCGCGCGCGAAAGCTCACTTTCTTATGGTGCGCTTTCTTATTTTGGTCTCCGTGAAGACGTTTTCCCTAATACTATACAATGAATGGTGGCTTGGGCCTAGGCCAGCGACAGGAAGGGGTTACTTTTTTAAAGCTTATGCACTGACGAGGCTGAGAGCTTTCTTAATAGTTTCAATTTCTCAGGCTGACTTTCTTATGAGCGGGCCGGTACTGCTTGTATATCCTCAAATTGGTAAAACAGTTCGGTACTCAAACCACAGCAGCAGCAGCAGTTAGTTACTCTGGTACAGCTATCTGTCGTAGTGCTATTTGTTGTGAATATATACGAAGTACATCTATCTACAGATGAACCCTGTGCTGCTGCTGCTGCTGCCCATGAACAGGCAAAAATACGGTGGTTGTTGGCATTTCATAGCAGGTATCAAATCATACTCACTCGCATAAACGTTAATACTTATATACAAGTGTCCCCCCCCCCACTTCGGAGGCCAGCCTTGACACTTGACACTTCACACTTTCTCCCTGGCCTCTCATGGTCACATCCTATTATCACATGCTCCGTTTTTCATTGCCGACGGGAAATATATGTTTTCGGGATCGGTCCTGTGGAATCATGTTACTTCTTTGTTCCTTCGATTATAATTTCTTCGACTCGATTCATCCGAAAGTACTACTGTAGTAGTGGTGCTTTGCCCATTGCACACGCAGCAGCATCCGCGACCGACGATATCTCGCCTTAAACAAAAATACGAGATGGGCTTATTTTTGCAGGCAGGATCTCTCTTGGCATTTATTTTGCAAGTCGCACCGCACCAATTCAACAACGTATGACACCTGCCTGCAGGGTGTTAATGATGAAGACCTACCTCTGTCTGTGCGTCAACCTTGAAGACACAGCAGCAGCAGTCGTCGTACTCGAAGGAGGTTAATGTGGCCAGCTTCAAAGGCTACTATTTAATACGAGTATTATAACATTGATTGGTACCCGAGTTCAAATCCCACCGTGGTGAGATTTTGACTTTATTTTTTGTAAAAAAAATAAAAAGTTACTAATTAATTGCTGAGATTGCTTCGAGCGCCTTCGTGGCGTGAGTATAGGCGGAATCCGACGCAAGTCGACGAGGGGAGAAAGCGCTGAAATATTCTCGCGATAACGCACCGTAGTGGGGACGGGGGGAAAGAGCCTGCTTATAGTGACCATGTTAGGATCTGAGTTACGACTAAAGAGGGAGAGATAAAAGAAGGGCCAGGATACTAAATGGGATGGAAACAAAACAAAACAAAAAATGATGAAGACCTGTCTGTGCATCAAACCTTGAACAGAGCGAGCGGACAGTATAGTCTGGCGGTACCTCCCCCCCCTGGTCGCATTTATGATTATACGACCCTGCGTACGTACGACGGTAGTTTACTGCCAAAAATAACCACGAGTAGCCCCCCCCCCNTCCCCCCCTTTTCCCCCCCCCCGCCAATATCCCATTTTACCCCCCTCTGTACCGTGTGTATTCCTGGATTAATAGTACTAATAGTACTCATATTACATATTGGGTATCATCTGTACCTTACCTGCAAAACCTGTACCTGTACTGCTACTAACTGCTGTACGGGTGCACAACAACAACAACTTATGTTACAACAACAACAACAAAATCGGCCGAAAAAATACTATTTTTTTGTTTGAACCTCCTACACACGTATGTATACATACGGACGGTATTATATACTAGGTACGTCGTATATATGCCCTCCTCCTGTTGTAAGAAATGCGGCACACGATGCCACACGCAATTGCAAAATGCCTTTTTTCTTATTTCTCATTTCATAGTTTCTTATTTTTTACTTGGAAGCGGTGTGGTGACGTCTCGCGATGCGACCGCATACGAGGCATCGCTGCGTACTTCGCCAGAAATAATATTCTTGATCGCGACATAAACCGCAAACGCAACAAAATAAGTTAAAATATCAAAGACAGGTTCAAGGTTCTCACTTGATTAACTCATCTGTTACCTGGTATACATTGATGCGTATACCAGGTACGAGCGCAATACGAATACGGCATTGTATTATATGTAAGGTACAGACACGAAAAGGATGTTGAAGCCGAGAGATAGAATCGACCGAAGCTTAAGCTTATAACCGATCCTCTTACATAATATGGCGCCTCGTGCCTCGTGCCACGCACACGAAAGTACGCGCAGCAGAGAAGAGTGACAGAGTTAGACTATACCATACACTCGTACGTCTACTCTGTACGCACGAGAGGACGCAGTGCAGTTGTTACGTAAAACAATAAATTAAGCTGCTGCTCTCTTCTAGACTTAAACTTGTGTGTTGATATTAATACACGAAGTAAGCATTTTTCGCGTCTATTATACTATAATAGTAATATTAATCAATGGTGTGTTTTGCTAAAACCAACAAGATCGCTGGGCTGGCCTACACCCATAGGAAGTTATTGAAGTCATTTATTCATAGTGTAGAGAGTAGGGTAGTGATACTGTTCTGATATATAATGCTACTACTATTAATAATAACAGTATCAGAACCTAGACTGCACGTATTATTAATAATAGTACTGCTGTAGCTGCCCTGGCTGGTGTACCGTACTATAACCATACCATATTGCTGCTCTTCTTCTTCTCGTCTGGCAGGCTTGACACGGCGGCAGCAGTGCATCAGGACGCGAGGCACAGCATCATGCTCCAGATGAAAGGGACGGACTTTCAAAATCGCCCAGCTGAAAACGGTGAGCTACGATTATTGTGTTGCACTGCTGTGTTGCACTGATTGGTACAGTTACAGTAGTAGTGGATGTAGTGCAATCATATAACTCAGCACATTTCGTCGTCGAGTCTGAGGTCCAAGCATCGATACACACACTGACAGATATCATACCAGCTTAAAGGACGCGATACATACGCGTTTCGTTAACTCCGATCACGCTCTATGAATAGCGAGGTGGATCCAGGATGATGGTGGATTGTCTTGTGAGACCAGTAACGATCACTATGACGGAGGGCCAAAGTAAATAGAACCTACGGTGCACACTAAACCTATACATTTACCTATTTTTACTAACAGTATTTGGTCCTATTATATGATATTATATGATATTTACTACGGTCCCCTGTAATGGTGGTGGACGGTCTTACCAGGTAAATTCTTAGTGGTGTGTGGTCTTGCGGGGGTCAATCGATAGTATTAATAGTGACGGGTGGTCTGGCGGGGTGACTACTTGCTTACGTCCAGGTGGACAATCTCTTTTACTCCACCATTGAGCATCATGCCATTGACACTATAATCGACTCGCGCAGTGTTACAACTGTACCGTTCAAACAATGCACAACACATTACACCTCGTCGCAATCCCACCATGCCACATGCTGTGGTTGTGGGCCTGGGCACTGTCAACCCCGAGCAACGAGGTTCAGTTACTCCTGCGAGCCTACGGTTATCCCTGAGGATATTTTTGTAAGGACTGGCGAGACTTCCACCAACCACAGGCTTCACGATCACTACTAACTACTACTACTACTACTACTACTACTACTACTACTACTACTACTACTACTACTACTACTACTACTACTACTACTACTACTACTACTACTACTACTACTACTACTACTATTAATAGACCTCGCATACAGCAGTATGACGCTCAAGACCATGCCATATCCAGCAGTTTCACATATCTCGATCTGGGCCCAAACCAAATGGTGCTGTCGTGGACCCTTGTCGAGACAGAAGCCGTCTCAGTTATAGGCAACTGCTTTCGTCCTGAACGTCCCCACGATTCTGCGCAGAAAAGGAGTGTAAGACGCGACTATGTCGAAAGACACCCTGCCGGAGACAGTCCCGGCCTCTGTTCCTGCTGCAAGTGTTTAGGGGTTGTTGCTACTGTACACCTCTCTCTACAACATCCTTAGGGGTTGTTGCTACTGTACACCTCTCTCTACAACATCCCGACGAGTCTGCTTGCGATTTACGATAGGAATGGAAGCATTTATTTCAACCGATACCTTGTCGGAGGGAGTTTCGGTTCGTCTACTACTGCTGTTGGAACAGTTTTGTTTTGGCATTGTCACTCCTCCCCTAAATCCGGTTCATAAAAGCAAGATCCGTTAACGAACGAAAGGTTCGTCAATAAATGAAAGCTGTAATACTGTAATCAGTATCCCTTTTTTCATTTTTGTTCCATTTTTCCATCTGTGAAGGAAAGTGCAGTGCATGTTGTTATTGCTTATTCCAATCATGTACACATGACCATCCACATATATTACGGAGGACCATATTAAATAAAACCTACGGTGTACACTCAAGTCTATATATTTACCAATTTTTACTAACAATATTTGGTCCTATTTACTAGTATTTACTCGTATGGTCCCCCGTAATATATAGAAGGTTGACTTTAACATTTTATTGGTACGAAGCGTTCCAACGACTTCAAACAAGTTGCTCTTCATATCAATCATCCGGTAACGAGTTCAAGATCCGCGAGGAGGATGTTGTACCTTGGTATGATACGTACTGCTGCAGTATATTTTCGATGGTCGTCTCACCGCAAGCACACTCGCCACACTACCCCTTCCTTTCACTTTCCCTCCAACTTGGGTTAACCGACGGCGTGAACTTCAGGCGGCGAGGTGCAACAGGTCGCCGGGAAAAGCATCCACGCGGCTCGCCGTCCAAAGTCAAAGGTGAGAGGCAACCATGGTGGATACAGCGCAGGTACACGATGCGTGGTTGTACAGTGCTCGACAAACAACTGTGAGGCGTCAAAGATAAGGGTTGCATTGCTATACCTGGTAACAGGGAAGGTGTCGCGTGAGCAGATCGAACTATAACCTCCAGCTCGACCATAGCACTGAACGGCTAATCGGGTATGTCTCGAGTCACGGGTGCCGCAGCGAGTCGATAGCCGTGTCGTGTTCGTAACCAATTCGTTTTTTTTCCGACGCGGTCCCCAATGGAAATCGCCTGATGTGTCCGTGTGTCCATGTATGTGCAGTCGAGCACTGATTCGAGGGAGAGAGCGCCGGCGAGCTCAAGGCAGAGGTCTTCCAGGCCCTACACCGAATCGTCAAGCGTCCCTCAAGGTAAGACTGCCTCGAGACCTCCAGCCGTCATAAATGCTGGTGTCGTGCTTACCACGAGGCGAGCGATACCCTTAGCATATTGCCTGCCCGAGTAGCGCGATCGATCGGAGGCGTGTTTGTATTCGGCGTGTGTCCGTTTATGTAGGCATGCGCAGCGCGGTCATAAGGGCCGGCTAGCTCGCGCGAACCAGGCTCTGTCACGATGTTTACGGCCGGTCTCTGTTCGTTTTTTATAAAACAGCCTCTCGAATGTGCACGCGACACTCTCAGCTGCTTATTTGCTTATTTGCAGATTTTTTACGAGGTACTGCAGTGCGGCCTTTTATTGCTAGCCGTTGACCAATTGCTGCGCATACAGCTGGGCGCCAGCCAGCTTGATCGCTTCTTTTACGTTGCCTCTTTCCGGTCTTCCCTGTTGTCCCATTTGTTGGTGCGGTGTTTTACCTATTCGACGCGCCACTTTCTCCCCAGCCTGTTGGTGCTTCTTGTGCCTGGGTGTTTCAACAGGGCCTGTGGAAAAGGAGGACTATTATCATGTAGTGCCCATCACTATTCTTGTGCCTTGGTCCCCGGTCTGCTCTTTGCGTCTTTGTGGCCCAGGCATTCTGCTCTTGCGACATCGCGACCACGAACACTAAAAGTGCGGTGCAGTCTGCACGACCGTCTACTGTAGAAATAGTGTGGGCTTCCAGCTGTACAAGTCGTGTATCGTGCTGAGTGTGCGTTGCAAACTCCACGCGTTGCACTTATGACCCGTACTTGACCCCCGCCCACATGAAAATAAAGTACCCCCCACGCCCTATATAAATATATGATATATTTATAGGTTGGGTTGGCGTCGGTTGGCAACGACGCTGTAAAACACGCCACTCGCTGCGTGAGCTAGACAACCAGGGTGCCGTTTTTTTTTGTTATTTGTTTTTGGCGGTCACCAAAGCTGGCGGTCGAGTAGATCATTTGTGCGGGGTGAAGAACCTTTGTTCCGCACAAGGGGAATGGTCGTATCACGTAGTGTTAATATGGTAAGGCGTCCGCGAGGCAGTTACATAGTAAAACCCATTGCTGTCTCCGGAAGTGGCCACACCAGAAATTAAATTAACTCATTGAAGCTGTCGTCCATATGCAAGTCCGCCTCAGAGGCGGTTCTTAGCAGGATGCAGCTCACCCTCCATGCGACTCGCCCAATACCTCACGGCGTTTCGCGCTTGGTGCAAGCAATGTCTGCCTGGTTGGTGAAAACCCAACGCGCTCCGTCCCGGCATTGTAGGGATGCGAGGGTCTATGGTCATATGACTACGGCCGTGCACAACATGACTACACCCCCCCCCCCCCGGCCCACAGCCTAAGGCTACGAGTACTACTCATTGCCGATGCTGAAGTCGTGGTATTTCTTGGCCACTTGTCCCCTATACTCGTACTATTCAATCCAGTTTATCAAGTCCCGAACGAGTTTAAAACTCATTCCGCACTTTTAGTACCAAGCCTCCAAGCCTCTACCAAGCCTCTACCAAGCCTCCAAGCCTCTACTGCAGTTCGAATTGCTGTATAATAATAGCAGCAACACAACAGTAACATAGCAGCAACACAACAGTAACATAACAGTAACACAACAGCAACATAACAGTAACATAACAGTAACATAGCAGTAACGTAACAGTCTGGGTGCAGGTCGCAAGAGGTTAACCGCACCCTTTCGCCTGTCGTCCGTCCGTCCTCTAACCTGGCGGTTGAAATCAGGGAGGTCGACAAGCACCAGTCGCAACAGCAACAACAGCAGCAGCAGAATAAGCGGAAGCAGCAGCAGCAGCAGCAGCAGGACCGCAGAGAGCAGCCACAGGAGGTCGAGCTCGACAAACAACGCAGCGAAGGACAGCGCATCGTCTTCGAGCCGCCGCCGCCGCCACGAGGAGGAGGAGGAGAAGAAGAAGAATATGCCATCCGTCGGCATGGAGGAGCCGACCTCGCCGCTTCCGCACGGTATGGATTCTGCCGTCTGCCTTGGTTTTACTCCCCGCAGAGGGCACATGCATACAGCCCGCTGGCAATAGTGGACCACTCAACATTAGTGGACCACGGGTACCCCTTGCCACCAGCTAAGCTCGCCAAATACATGATTATATATACACAGCCCTTCGAGCTCGAATCGTTGCCTTTAGACCAGCAACTAAATGCCCACCGATATACTGTCCCATCCATCGGCAATTCCTCCGGGCCTGACGTCGGCCATATACGGGAATAGTGCGAGTTCAGCAGTAGTTTGGAGATCACGTCGCGCTCGGGTTGGCCGTATTTTAATTTAAATCTAGCAGGCATACACCCTCACCACTCACCGTTCACACCGTTTTCTCCCTAATTTTATCTCTTTTTCTCTGACCGGCAGGATGGAGCGTGGCTTTCTCTAGGAGCGGAAGGAAGCACTACCACAACGAAATCGACAAGACCAACGCATGGGAAAAGCCGACCTGCGAGTCGACGACCGGTGGGTTCCCTTCCCTCTCTTCATCTCTTCCTATACTCCGGCCGCGTCGACCAAACCGAGCAAAGTGGTAGTGTTTCGTGAGGGCCACACACTGTAGATTGCACCTACCTGGTCTTTAAACCCCAAGCACTTTTCCATCCGTTCGGGAATGTGTTGAGTGCCGTGGTGACCCCCTTGTAGATAACGCCAAATGAAGCCAAATGGAAACCAGAGAGTAACGGCGATGCTGCTACAAGGCATGCGTCAGCTCAGGTTACCCGTGAGGCCCATCGGGAAAGTTTCCAATTGAGTGGTGTGAAGGACACATAGTCTATGTATTTCCCCTCGCACACGTTAATCAAGTATTGCCACATCGTCAGCGAAACGAGGTTATCATTATATCGAGAGCGTATTTTTCACGCTTTCAATGTTACCCTGCCGCCGACTGCCTCCCTCCCCTGCTCGAAACCCTGAAACGCGAACAGAGTCTAACGGATCGGCACCACTCGGAGGCGCGCACTCCTCCTCGGGCAGTGGTCGCGACAGCAACGTGGACAGGCGGCAGCACTCCAACAACGCTGGTGACGCGGCGGGAAAGAGCACCAGAAGAGTACCTCGGGATGTCGAAACCGGCGGGACTGACACCGCCCTACTAGCGCCCCCCCGCAAGAGCCGGGACGCTACGATGGCCGCTAAGCGCCGGGGCGCACCACCCCCCCTACCGGATCGCCCTCTTGCCGATGCTAGCGCGGGAAACTCCTCAAGGAAGTCAGCGTCGCGTTCGTCCGACGCTCGCGCCGCTTCTAACAGCAACGGCAGCAGCAGCAGTAGCAGCAAGCCTCGAAGAGGCGAGCGGGACGTCTCTGTCACGCAAGGGAGCGGTGTGACCCAGAGCAGCAGTCGCGGCGCGAGGGGCGCAACGGGGCAGACAGCGGCGGCCGCTTCGAAGGACGTGAGTACGACCATGCAATGCCTATCCGCAGTACATGCATTGCCTATCTGCAGTACATGCAATGCCTATCTGCAGTACACATCGACGGCAAGAGCAGCTTGCGTCTTTTTTTCTGCAGTCAATATAGGCAGTCGACGCTATTCTGAGTTTGGAGCAGGAAGTGGGGCTTGCATTTAGTTCGCCGACAAAGCGTATACAGCGCCACGTAACGAAACGCCATTAATTTCGCCGAACTGTGGGATATGTGCAACTGGCCCCGATATCTACTGTGGGATGCGTAAACCAGGCCTGGGGGTCCCAGGACAGTAGCGTGTTGTTCGGCGCTTACTGGCGGTAATATTACCGTGTCTTCTCTTTGGATAGTCTTCTTAGAATTTACCCCATCGCTTTGCACCAATACCTTCAGGAAAACTAATAGGGATACCATTCCTTTGTGTCCGGCCCCGTTATTTTCCAAACTCGATCATTACCGGCCCCGCCATAGCCGGACGCGGCCACCACGTTCGACCCCGCTCTCTTCGGAATGCCTCCGGGGATGCAACTCCCGGCGGGAGCTCAGGAACAGTTGATGAAGCAATTTCGGTCGATGCCCAAGCAGCACCAGCAGGCGTTGTTGCAGCAGCAGCAGGCGATGGCGCAGAAGCAAGCGTCGACGCATCAGCAAGTCCCTCATGTCGCGCCCGGGGGGCCGAGCATGCCCGGCGCCGCTGCTGCGGCAAATGCAGAGCAGCCGTCCTTGTACGGGGGCAACCCGGGGTCAAACCAGCCCATGTACCCGTCTGGCCTTGCGGGAGAGCTGACCAAGGGCATGAGCAAGCTCATGAACAGAGTGGCAACCGCCCAGAAGGTGAAGCCGCCGCCCAAGGGGTACGTCGGTATGATGGGCGGCGGGTTCACCACCCCTGGAGACTATTCTAAAAAGGATCTCAAGCCTAAGAAGAAGAAGTCGTCCAAGTCCAGCCGCACCAGCGACGGAAAGGGGGATAGGGACAGCACGACCATCAAGCTGTTCAACGGCATCGTGAAATCGAGCTTTAAACTGGTCGGAATGGGGTGAGTCTCTCGGCAGGGACGTACATAGATATAGAGGCTGGGTATGCCAGTGCACCGATCGTATTGGCATTCGCGGGGGCAAGGATTGCTTGCGTGGAACGTTCGGTAGACCTTAAAAACCTTTTTGTGATAAAGCCCTACGTTGGGCTTTTCGCTCTCGAAAATCAATTTTACTTTCGTCCTCATCCGTACTGGCTGTAGTGTCTTCATGGCAATCGTGTACAGGTGTGACTAGGTCGATGCAGTCTGTTGTGTAGCCTGGTCAAACGCCCGACCGCAGTTAGCACGCAGTTCGTTTTTCACAATGCGGAGACTACCGAATATGTTTCATCGTGGGGGTTGTACATACCGTCGTCAAAGAACAATAGAAAACGTGCGCTCTCTACGTGGCCAGATTGCAGGGCGAAGTTCCCGTCGTTCACCTTTGTTATCAGGTGTAGGTCAACCTTCTCAGCTGATTGGCGAAGCATCATGAACCCCCCCCCCCCCCCCCCCCCCCCCTCGAAAGGGATGCGTGGCCAATTGCTAAAATTCAAGCAACAAATGAGTACGCCCCCACGGCAGACGTGGCGTGTCCCGAAGCTGATCCGGTACGCCACGGTATAGTGATCGCCTGCGATCCTCAATGTTGGCCTACTCACACTATCCTTCGTCCAATTCCTATTCCGTAATATTCGTCCAATTTTTGCTCTGAATGCGTGAACGCGGTATTTTTGTTTTTGGCAGCGACCGCTGCAAGCTGAAGCTGAAGAAGGACAAAAACGGCAAACTGAAGTGGAAGGGTGAAGTCGACTCCAGCGGTTCGGAGTGCGAGGCGGGCAATGACGGGGAGGACGCGGACAGAGAGTGCGAAGGACGTGGATTGTCAAGCATGAGGGGAGGACGGCGTAACGAGTGGTTGCAGTGCGCGTGGGGCGGGCGGATGCCTGAGGCGGCGAGTCTGAGGGGAGGAGGGTATGAGGGTGGAGGAGGGAGGGAGGGGAGGTAGGGATAGGGGTGTGGGGGGGGGAGAAGGAGGGAGAGGGGAAGAGGGGAGATGAGGGGGAGGGGGAGGAGAAGAAGGAGGAGGAAGAGAAGGAGGAGGATGACTGTTATGAAGAAAGCGCGGAAGTCGGAAAGGCAGAAGAGGAGGAATTATGCCCGGAACTTAAAGAGGCCAAAGGGGAGCAAATTGCCGGCGTGTCTGTGCCGTAAGGGAGGAAATATCCTTCTAGCCTTTGCCTCCTGGGAAAAGCTCAGCAGGGACGTTCACGGGTCGGGTCAAACTTCGCGGGCCGGGTCGGGTCGGATAAGGGTGACCGGAACCGATCCGGGAGGGTTTGAAAGAGTTATGACCCGACCCGACCCGACCCGACCCGACACGCGAGATTTCGAAAACTTCCTGACTCGACCCTTGGGTCGGGGTCATAACCCCTGAAGAGCATCGGAAACAACTGGCGTGCCTGTGGCCTATCGTGTATTTGGGAGTTCAGCATCAGAAGCGTTACGCTCTCTACCCACCCCTCCCCCCTATTAGTGTATACGTTTCGTCGGAGGTATGGGTGGTATGTGATCGCGTATCGGAAAAGAGAGGAGAGGGGGGAACATATATTTTGGTCTTTGATAATTATGGGCAAGACCTCATGTGGAGGGTGAGCAATCGTGACTTGGTTGTCCTGATCAAGGGGCATGAACCAAGGTCCTCCCCGGAAATATCCGCGAAACCGATAACGGTGGGCGGGGAAGTTGCTTGCAAATGCGTAATCTATATACCGTAGAAGATTCTCGTCCATTTGTAGTGCTTTGTCCGATTCGGACGGTGTAGATATGTTTGGTACATATTGTAGTGGGATTGGGGTTTTTATGTGTACAGGCATGCTTCGTATCAGGGGGATCGCATGGAACATGTAGTACGAGTGAGGGATACTGTACCTGTACGATGGCATCTACTGGCAGAACGTATTTATCGTAAATGTAATGCAGGTTACTGTAGTACGAACAGTAGTCTGGCATAAAATCTTACAGGATTCCCTGTGTTGATGTTTTTGGTGTTTCGTTCTATCATTTATTGTTGTCGTGTGTGGCTTGTTCCATTGTGCATTTTTCGTACCCGGTACGTTTAACATTTCATGTATTTGCTCACCTTGTTTCTTTTGCGAGGGAGGGTGTTTTGTTCTTCTGTATCACAGCAGTCTGTGAAAACATCATATGTATCTGTGTGTGTAGGATGAAGGTGTGTTGTGTCGTAGAGGGTACCGCTTATTATTCGATAAAAGGGACAATTGTTCACACACACTGTGTACGAGGCTACGAGACACGAGACAGAGGGAATGGCGCTGACCAATGAATGGTTGGTTGCTTGCATCTGATTGGCTTAGGGTTAGCGGGCAGCATACCCTCGGCTGATGCCGTTGGGCCGAAATAGCGGTTGGTCGTGAAGCTAAAAACACACCGGAAGGCCCGGTGGAAAGGCCGTGGCGATGCGGGTACTATTGTACAACGTTTTTGCACAAACGGTGGCATTGGAACTATAGGGAGCATGGGCAGCGGTAGCCTTCCTTCTGTAAAATAGAAAACCGTTACGTTCCGTCAAGAACCACTGCAACGATAGAAAATTTCAGTGCACGTTTTTCAACCATCCCCACTTTGATGCAGCCGGACGTCGGTTACCGTTGAGGCAAGGGCCCCTTTTCAGTGTCTGTCTGGTGCTGTGCCGGCTGCGGCAGTACTGCTGTACTGTAGGGATGCAGGCTACGGCAGAGGTGCACCTGTATACAGAGTACGTTTTCTGAGGCTCCTCGCTTGAGGAGCTACATGCCTCTATACCTGCAGTAGTCTAAAAACTGATTTATTATTACAGTATAGGAAAATGAAAGCGCCACCTGATGCACAATCCCACATCCTAACTATCCTAACTAACTTTACAATGAACAATATTGCAACTCGAAGACGAACGACCGCAGGGTTTGAGTTAAGAACCCAATCATTCAAAAAGCGTTTCAGCCCGAAAGTGATGCCCCTATCATAGCACGCGTCAAGCGCTATTTGCTGCCGAGACGACCCCCATTTATTTGAAGGGCCTGGAACAAGGGCGTCCAGCCGTGCCACGAGTCGTCGCACACCACGAGTAAGTCGGGGCTTAGGACGAGTGAGTGTGTATATGGAGTACTGCAACATACGAAGTACATTAATACGGTAAATAAGCATGAACCTCCACATAAAGTATACAACGACTACGAGTAGATTATAGTATGCACTGTACAGCGGTAGCCGCGTGGGTCACTTCCGGACAGATGGGTGGCGTCAAGCTACAGAAGGAGCATGTTACGGTTTCGTGGACGCGCATCGAAGCTTCCATGACAGTTCGCAGCAACTTCTTCATTGATGATCATGGCCGTTCGCGGCGCGTCAATGGGGTGCCCCATCCACCTTCTTCTTCGTGCACCTTGATGCGATGCGCGTTCTTCTCGGCTTCTTTGTGGAAAATCCATGACATTTTCACGCAACATACCTTGCACCTTGTCTGCGATTAGGTCAACAACGCACGTTACAGAAGCGTTTGGTGTAGGGGTGCACTGCCCATTTTTCTTGAGCTCCTCGCCCGAGGGTCAGGGTATTCATACATACGCGTACAGTAGTTCAGTACATACACAAACTGTGCTGTACGAGTATCATCCGAAAACTGCCCTCTTACGGCAGAAAAACTGCAGGTTTGTTTAGCCCGACAAGCAATCCCATCGCCTCCTAGGTTTGCATCGAAAACTATAGTAAACACGAACTACAGTAGTAAGAGTATAAGTCATATATACATGACGTATTGGGAAGCGTCTGTCCCTTAAGGTGAGCTGAGAAGCCCCATCAGCCATAACCATTGTTTGGACAAGAAAAGGTACAGTACAAAGGTACACTATCCCTGTAGCGGCTTCATGAAACCAACTACCGAGACCTATGGGCTGTCCTTCCAAAAGGATCATGTTTGGCTAAGAAAATATGCAGCACCCCTATAGTTGCTTCATGAAACCAACTGCCGGGGCCTACGGGCTATGGTCTTCCAAAAGGGTCATAGCCCATATAGGCCGGGACAGTTTCATGACAGCTTTCACTGAACTTGAATGAAGGCGGCCATGGGTGTTGCCTCGGGGATTTGCATGGGAATTGGCAAGGGACTGCCACGGAAGTGCCATAGTAAGGTATGCCACGAGAACTGCCATGGGACTGCCATGGAACTGCCCTGAGGTATCGTGAAGTGCTTGGAAACTACTGTACCACGAGGTTCCCACGGAAATTCCATGATAATCCTGTCCATGAGGTGCCACTAAACGCCATGGATCATGATGTGTACCATAAAGTTCGTTGACATTCTCTATACTGTACTGTAGTAATAACCGGCCCATGCCGTGCTTATATGCCCATCGCATCCCCACGAAGAAAGTGTCAACTCCGTCCATACTTTAGACGCTATACACCAAAGCAAGTTGGACGGTGGTCGTACATGTAGCCTATCACACCAGCATAGTTCTTCGCCACAATATTTTGAATTATTTTACAGGTATATATATATAAATAACGTTTAGGTATGTACGTACTGTAGTGTAGTAATCGCATCTGCTTCACGATGACACACACGCTAGCACTATTAGACCCTCTGGTCCGGAAAAGGGAAGGGTACGGGAGGGTGCATGAGTTCGATCTCCATCTCCTCTACTTCTCTTGACCCGCGCCCTTTCCAAATTTCGGTAAGCGCTCCAAATGGCCTTTTGATCGACATACCAAGTGTTAATACTTTGCGTTTGCCATCCGACCTCAATATGCAGCATGATGAGCTTCAACGTTTTTCACTCATAACCATTTCCCGAAACAAGAAAACCCAGTTACGCCAGAACAAAGAGGAGACCTACTGAACGCACGATGTCGAACTCATTCCTCTATCTACGTCAAAACCTATTGTTTTTCGACAAATAGAATCAGAACACCACATTCATAAACGTAGGTCGAATATATGATGATTCATTATAGGTCGTACGTATTATGCTATTTGCTTTCATGGAAGTTTCAAGGGGATTTGGTAGAAGCTTCTATGGGAGTAAATCCCAAACACCGAACAACGTGGAAGGCCGTATTTGTGTCGGGCAGACGACCTCAAGGCAGTTCGGGCTACCACATGATTCACGGAAGGGTAACCTTCATTGTCTAGAGGAGAGGCAGTGTTGTGATAATGTTGTCATGACCCTCGATCGCTAAAAAGAGTGGCAAACGGCACCCGGGGGGGGCGTCGAAGCGGCTGACTGCTTCATGGCGAGGTGGTAAAGGGACGTGGCAGCGAAGATCTTGCTGCGCCATGCAGCAAAGGACGCTGAGAGTAGCGGCAAGGGGAAGGGTGGAGGGGCGAGGGAGCGGGGGGCGTGGGGGCGGGTACTCACTACTATCATGCATGGCCGTAGTCGTATGACCGTAGACCTTCGCATCCCTGCAATCCTATTAATAGGACAGGGCACGTCGAGTATTCCCCGACGAGGCAGACATCGCTAGCACCAAGGGCGAAGTGCGCCGTGAGGCGTTCAGCGAGTCGCATGAAGAGTGAGGTGCATCCTACGAAGAATCGCACGTGAGGAGGACTTTCTTGCATATGGATGACGGCGTCGGATTCATTGAGGGGCGTACTCGTTTGTTGCTCGCCTCCCTCATTTGACCATTGGCCGTGCATCTCTTTCGAGGCCGAACGCCGTGTAGACGGAGCAGGGGGAAAGGACAAGGGGGAGCAGCCATGCAGCCATACTGATGCCCGCGGACGAAAACGCGAAAAGAAAAGGAGTGTCGTGTGGCACGATTCTCCTGTAGTCCCATTCCATTCCAGAGAGAGAGACAAAAAAGCGGAAACACGTGCAATGATATGTGCCCCCTACTTGTTTGTCCTGGAGGTGGCGGACCACGTTATTTCACTGCGTGTATTTACTTCCGTCGAAACTTCCACGAAAGTAGACTACTTCTATGGGATTTTGTGGAAGCTTGGACGGAAGTTGATTTACTTCCATGGAAGCAAGCTCCCATGTCACTACAATTTAAATCCATGGAAGTAAGAAAAACATTGTTACTCTTCCAAGGAAGTTTGTGGAAGCTTCCCAGCAAACTTACACTGTTGGAGGAAGTGGGCGTTTCCAAAAACTTCTCTGTCAACCGAAGCTTCTGCAACCCCTTTCGGTGAAAGGTTCTAAGACCATCCATGTACCGCTCTATCCTCCCACTTAATTCCACAAGTTTACTACACTTCGATAAACTTCCACAAGAGACGCATGCTACGATATAGAGGTGCACCATGTTTTTTCTGAGCTCCTCACTTAAGGAGCGCCACACCTCACCGAAAAAAGGATTTTGGAGGAAACTAAAAGTGCTGCCGGGTCAGAAATCTCTCGACCGAAGTATACTCTGAAGCATATTTCGTCACAAAAAATGAAAGTCTGACCAATTTGGGCTAAGGAGCCCGATCGTTCAGAAAATAATTCAGCCAAAAACTGCTACCTCTACCGTAGCACGCGTCAAGAGTCCACCGACCTCCGCGACTTCCACCAGCTTTGATAGGCTTCCATCAACTCCTTCAAAATACCGAAGATCAGAGGAACACCCACCGCCATCCATCTATTCCTCCACTACAGTAGCTTTGATGAGTTTCGTCTATGAACTTCCGCTGACATTGACTTCCACTTTCAACACCTACCTCCTTCCACGGAAGTTGGTGCAAGCGCTCATACAGTTCGTGGAAGCTTCTATGGAATTCGTGGTATTTCCATATACTAGGTGAGTAAATTTTATTTCCATGAAATTATATCCACGGAAGTAGTTTCATGGATGGAAGTATACTACTGTACTTCCATGGAAGGAAGTATACTGCTTCCATGGAATGAAGTATACTGCTCCCATGGAAGGAGGTATATTACTTCCATGGAAGCAAATCCATGGAAGTATATTACTTCCGTGGAAGCAGTTCGGACGTAAATATTACTTCCGCTGCAAGGAAAGTTTGGAAGCAGATTCAAATTTCCTTCCATAAACGTTGGTGGAAGTTTCTACGGAAGCCTACTGCTACGGTAGAGGGGGGCTTGATGTCATCATCAGTTTCACTACCGCCTTTGTCGATAGCGGGGGTATGATGTAATCATCAATTCCACTACCGCCTTTACCGATAGAGGGGGTATGATGTCATCATCAGTTTGGCTACCACCGCCTTTATACCACGCGAGCGAGTGGGTCTGTAACTTACTCAGGCATTCGTCTTCAAAATCATTTTTTTGGCGCAGCGTAGCAAGCCAATCCCATGACGGTGCATAGTGCTAAACCGAAAGGTACACATACGTGTTCAAGGCGGTATAGCAGTATAGCAGCACAGCAGCATAGCAGTATGGCACTATAGCAGTATAGCAATCGCGTCGTCGTTCGGCCGAGTGTCCCTGGGCAGCTGACACAAAATAACCTAAGTACGCCCCACCCATCGTATAGTGGTTGGTGGAAGCATCCATGGAAGTAGATGGAATGTTCCACTGTTGGTGGTGAGCGTGAGAGCTTTCAACGCCCGCGTCTGGATGGGATCAGAGTGGCCGGTGGGTCTCCAGCGGCTCCTGCGGATGGCTTGTTTCGTTTCTGCACCTTGTGAGTGGGAGCAGGCTACCCAATATAATCAGATCCGGGTGGGATCAGGCCCAGAAGGGATGCAAGTAGGTGGAAGTGTTGTACGCCTACTTTCACGGAATCCTTCAATCTTGTGCATGGAAGCAGAAGTATACATACTCCCATCCAAGTATATAAAACCTTCTATGGAATTACACTTAGAGCTATTGGACTTCCACGGAGTTGGTGGAAGCTTTCGTGGGAAACTTCTGTCAACTTTCATGGAAAGTTACGTTTACTTCCATGGAAGTAAAATTGATTCCACGGAAAGCTTGCACTAACTTCCATGGACGTTAGACACACGTAAGTTGGAGTTTCCTCTACTGTAATTCCATCGAAGTTGATTTTTTTTCCGTGGAAGTTGGACGCACGTCCATTTCAGTGAGTACTGCTTAGGGTCAGGGCTAGATAGCGGAATATTCAATAGAAGTAAACCCGAAACGTAACCACTGTGGGAGACCGGGGAGGCGCGACAACGATATCGACGAGAGTAGGACGGGCATGACATATCGGGTGGCGAGGGTTCCGGGTCTGTTATGTACGTGGCGGATACGGAAACAACCCGATGCTTTGTTTTGGTGCCCTGAGTGCTAATATTCTTGCTTGGCCTTGCTCCTCTCTTTCTGTCGTTCCTGCTGGTTCGGAAACAATCATTGTTCCTATTCTTCTTCACACCGTCCGTCTAGAAAAGTGTCCAGATGGAGTGTTTATGTCTTTCTGGGTGATGCGTCGTTCGTGTAGCAATCCCTCTTCAAACGCGTTCTGCGTGTTATTTTATTTGTTGTGCGCTTCTCGCGTCATTAATTTGTCTCATTTCTGGACCCCTTTCGGTAGGCTTTATGCGATTTTTCATGATTTCATGTGTCTCGTTTGGCTTGTTTTTCTGGGTGACCTACACCAGTTGTCATTCTGATGAATATCCCAGCGCAGTCCATGGGGAAAATACGGCGTAGGCAGCCCACGGACAGCAGCCCATGGGAAGCGTAAAGTTACCCCGCGGAAAGCCCGTGAGCAGCGTAAACACAGCCCGCGGGGAACGCATGGGCGGCCCGCAGGCACCCGACGGGCAGCCAGTGGACAGCCTACGGGCGGCCCACGGGCAACAGCCCAGGGGAAGCGTAAATTCACCCCGCGGAAAGCCTGTGAGAAGCGTAAACACAGCGTGCTGAAAAGCCATCGGCAGCCCGCAAGCACCCCACGGGCTTTCCATGGGCATTCCACGGACGGGCCATGGGCATCCCACGGGCATCCCACGGGCTGTGTTTACGCTGCCCATGGGCTTCCCGCGGGAAGCCCATGGGTATCCCACGTGGAGTCCACGAGCAGCCATTCATCAGGAAACTCACAGGCAGCCCGGAGACAGTCCTCACACAACCATGGACAGACTAATCGGCTGCCCGCCGGCGGCCAGAAACAGTCTGCAGACACCCCACACACAGCCCACGGAGATTGCGCGGACAAACAGCCACTGGTAGGTTTCGGTCAGCCCGCGGGCAGGCGGTATAAAGAAACGACATGGGCATCTCACGGGAAGCAATCATATATTTTTCGATTGATCTTTATGGGCTGCTCGTGGGGTTCCCGTGGAGTGTCCGTGGAGTGTCCATGAGCTGTCCATGGGTATCCCACGGGCAGTCCGTGGGCTGTCGCTGTTATTCCCGTGAGCTTCCCTCGGGAGCTGCCTTCGGGCTGCCCGTGGGATGCCATTGGGCTATACTTCCCACCAGATGCCCATGTACATTCATCAAAAAGTAATATAATGTCGATCGCGGGTTTCTCTTCGTACCCGATACGTTGGCGTTTCATTTGCATATTTATTTACAGCACGTACGCGTACCTCGATTGAAATTCTGTTACTTTTATTTGCTCTTGCACCCCAGCAGCGTGTGGCCACGTGACTACGCGTGCGCATTATGTAACTAGGAATACTCGTCTCTCTCCTATCATAGGATCTACTGTAATCAGGAGGGGACACTGTTTGTGGGTGTGCTGGCGGTATCGTGGGGTTGAAGACACAGCACACACGTGTCGTTTCGACTTTTGCTATTTTTACAGCATACATTCGCATTCGTTGTGTACTGCATTGTGTCGTCGCGCTATGTACCCTTTCTATGCCTGACACCACAGCATTGTACCGGTATGAAGCTGCCTACTGTAGCATTCTTGAGTCGAGACAACGTCACATTTGTTTCTCATCGACTCGTGCTATTCGTGTTGAAAGTTGAAAAAACGTCTAGGAAGGGAAATCCTCCGGTCGTATAGGACGGTGTGACAAGGATGGAGTAACGGGTTGGAGTTATATCGCGCGAAGCAGATGTTAAAACACGAACCGTATGTAGTGGGCGCATCATTGCCTGTACGTTGACCACGGTGGGGGTGGTAGGGGTGAAAACGTGCAACTTTCTGAAGCTCCTGTGACGCGTGCTAGCACTTTTTGTCTGATTGGGTTTCGGACTGAAGGGGTTTCCTTGACCAAAAATAGCCGGAATTGCATTTTCGAGTTACAATATTCTTCTTTGTATCGTTAGGCCATGGGCAGCACTTTTAGTTTCACCCAAAACCAGTGTAGGCCATGGGGTGCAGAACTCCTCAAGTGACCACCCTCAGAAGGCTAAAACATGGCCTGTATGCAGGGGCCCCTCTACCCTTAAGATAGCATGCATGCATAGCATGCGTCTATCGTCACTTGAGGAGCCGTGTATCTCTCATAAACATTTGGTAACGAGAACATTTTGCACATGACAACCGATAAGCAATATCGTGGCCTAGCTCTGTGTGTCACACAAACATACGGTATCGGGAAAAAAATACACAGGCACAACCGATAAGCAGCCTCGTGGCATAGTCTACGGATAGTATTATAGGTCTGTAACGAAAGCAACGAGGCATGCCTTACTGGATGGCCTAGCTTCTCAGTTCCTCAGCATGTCTTTCGACAGCATCAGAAACTAATCCTCGAATTGCCGAAACGTGCTAGTAGTACCTCAACCGCAGACCGCGTCAGTGGGAATGTAGGGGGGATAAGACCATGCTATGTTGACCCCGGAGAATCTGAGTTGCGACGTTTAGTGCTTACTGCCCTGCACAACCGCATGCATCTGACTCAAAATCTCTAAAGGAAGTGTCCCCGCAGCGGGTACTGTCTGGTACTCTGCGTGGCTCAACCGCAGAAGGGAGAGAAAAGGACGATGGAAGATATTAAAAGACCGCTATTATCGGAGAGCCTTTCCCAACAGAATTTCCAGATTTGTGACTTTTATTTTTCCTCGTGCAACGCTTTGATCTTCCAGATTTTCCTGTTTTTGTTTTTTTTTTCTAGTAGAGTACTGTCTTCCACTATGTAAGTAGATTTGTAATGTTCTGGGAATATTCCCCATGAGAAAACACGGGCAAAAAAAACAAGCCCGCTTGGCACCCTACCTCCGCTTAGAACCTTGATCCTGCAGTGGGCCCTTCCTATTTAGTACCCCGCTCCCATCCACAAGGCGCATACATGTGATTAGCGCAGGAGCCGCCAGAGGCCCACCAGCCACCCTGATCCCAGGCACCCTGCCGGCGGTCCATAGCGGCGAAACAAGCGAAAAGGCAAAAACAAAAACTAAACTCGTTCGTTCGTTCTGTTGATCGGTGGTCGGTCAGTCGCCGGCGTCATATCACACTCCTCCGCCCGGCCGCCTTCCAGCCAGACCCCAGCGCCGCCTCGTACTCCTCCGCCCCACCTCCTTCCGTTTTTTGTTTCAAAAGAGTGTACCACTACTACTACTGTACAGTACTGCAGTAGTCAGACCTAATATCTTTCTAACGAGTTTGTTTTTGTTTTTTCGTAAACAACTCTGGAAGAGTGAACTCTACCTGCGCTTGGCACCCTGCTCCCGCTTGATACCTTCATTCCACCCAGGCCCCTTAGTATTTGGCACCCTGCACCCATCCACAAGGAGCATACATTTAACTAGCTTTCGGCAGGAACCGTCGGAGGCCTACCAGCCACCTTGCTCCCAGGACCCCCTGCTGTTATAAGCTTTCGGCCAGGCAAGCATAGAGAAACGATAGGCAATGGCACCTCTCTCCCCGTTAGCGCGTCCCGCATCGTGCCATCATCTGGTAGCTTCATGATAGATAATCGCTTACCAGGGGCCACACCAACGCCCTCGACCAGCGACCCACACCATACAGCTTGTACTGAGCACACATTCATTGACTGCTACCTGGGTTCCGGTGGTGTAAAGGTGGCTGTGTTGGGGGCCTTGCAGCTCCCGCCTCTGCTCGATGTCAACGATCCAACTTACAAAGTGATTGATGTTATGATTAAGGATTAGCCGTGTCAAACTGCTCGCTCTCCATGTGGGAGAGAGAGCGCCCTCAGAACGGAATTCGTTACGTATTTTGCCGGTTTTCCATGTAATGAGGCCTTTAGCATTAGGGCACTTCCTATCTTCATAGCCCTCGAACTCGGTTTCCCATTAGTGGCCGCTAAGAATGTGCACTACCTAGGTGCTCTGTGGTAACACCCCCCCCCAGCTGAGTGGCCAGCAAGGGACAATCCCACGACACTCCCGATGGTGCACTGCATCACAGGACTCTTTTTCGGCAACCATAATATGTAGACCCACGGTCCATTGCTTCTCCAAGAGTTCAATGGGGTGCCGTTGGTTTGGCGGAGGGGGAGGGG
>MEHQ01004280.1:27946-131801 GCA_008828725.1 Saccharina japonica
GTGTGTTTGGTGGGGGGGGGGGGGGGGGTTGGGTTGGTACTGTACGTCGACGTTTTTTCGGAGATTCACACTTTCGCCTTTAACATCGTACTAGTCCCCACCTCACGCTGGAACTTTGCCGGCGTGCTGCACTTTTATACGAAGGCCTTTATGGCTTGGTACTCAGCATAAAGCTTTTTTCGAAGTTTAATGCTTGTACCCGAGACAACGTACTATATAGTAGTCCGTACCTTACGCCAGCATTTTGCCGGCGTGCTTCATTTTCATACGAACGCCTTTAGGCTTAGTGCTCCGCGTTGACTTTTTGTCTGTGTTTCACACTTTCGCCCGGGTGGTTGGCTTTGCTTTGCTTCTCATGCTGGCTTTTTTGCCGGCATGCTGAGTCACTGATGCCAACTCCCCACCCGACCACCCACTAAACCGTACCACTTTCATTTATCTAGAATGTAGGGATGACCATGCCATACCCGGCAAACGGTTGGCCTAGCACAGGTCAGCCACGCGATACTATAGAGGGGTAATTTCACGACAATGATAATATTTCACTTCTAGACGAAGTATTATTAATAGAAACGCAGCTTATCCTGCTCATATACTGGTAATAGCGCCACAGCTAACACGCTCAAAGGAAGGACACACGGTCAACTTCTACTGTTGTTGCCTTGTCAAGAGGAACCAGCGTTCAGTGGTGACTTGTTGTCATCATGCCATCTTGCAAGCGCACCTCTAAATTGACGCGCGGGGACACCATGTATGCGCATCTCGGCTGTACATGGCAAGCCCTTGCTCCGTCCTGCAAGACACCTTCTACCCTTTTTTGGAGGTGGTGCGTAGCTGACAGTCCTCTACCGACGTACCTGCTACTATGCACCTGTGGAAGCTCGAGGCAGACCTGGTACCCCGGAAACCAAGGAAGCCGACAGAAACAACTCACTGTAACCGAAAAACAGGTCATACTGGGTAATATACTCTCCCGCCATCGACGGCCAACTCCATCCGTGATTCAAATTGAAAAACGTGCATTCAGTGTCACTCTGAGTTCGACGGTGGTTGTGGTGTCCTTACCCGGGACCCCCGAAACCAAACCGAAAATTCCAACAGGGAACTGTAGAAAAGCATATAGTGTAAACCGCTTCCGCCCCAGCAGGCAGCCGGGGTGGGTTCGCAACCACCAGCAGCACACGGTCCGGCAGGCCAAGCGCCAGCATCAATCAGCTCCCGGATTGGTCACCATGTTGTGAGCTTTTGGTTTGGTCCGCATAAGCAAATGATTAGTTGGTGGTACCTCTCTCTTCCCGTTAGCGCGCCATGCATCGTACCATCGTATGGTAGCATCTACCTACAGTTCGTGATATTCGCTTACCCGGGGCCGCACCAACATCGTCGACCTGCCAGCGACACCATGCAGATTGTATTGAGTGCCCAATCATTGCCTGCTTACCTGGATTCCTGTGGTGCAGAGGCGGGCCCTTGCAGCTCCCGCCTTCGCCCGCTGTCTACGCTCCAACGCACAAAGTGGTTGGTTTTAAGATAAGGCTCAGATAGATGTGTCAAACTTGCTCACTCTTCATTTGTGAGCGAGAGGGCCCCCACAGCGAGATGATGCACTGCGGCGAGGTTCAGGACACCTGGCAACGACTTACGACAGATCTTCCCCAGCGGTTTAAAATAATTGTCCGGGAATGTTTAACTCCATCTTTCACTCTTATCAATAGTGTAGGAGGGCAGTACACCACTACGTATAGGTAGACACATACATATATGCTACACCTTAGATTGTGGGTGGGAGCAGGGAGGGTGTCAAAGGGGAAGGGCTCACTGCGGGGTCAAGGTACCGAACGGGAGCAGGGTGCCAAGCGCTGTAGTATTGCGGGGGACCATAGTAAATAGGGGACCTATGGCACACAAAAAACTACATACTCGATCTCACAGCTGTGTGTGTGTTTTTTATTTTTATATTCACCTATTTTTACTCACAAAATTTGGTCATAGTAACTATGGCCCTCCGTAAACATGTAAAAGTAAGAGTAGAGTTCCAAAGAAAACTATTTTATTAAAAAAAAATGCAGAATATTCTCGGAAGAATGAGAGAATGTGAGGTTAGTACGTACGTAAGAACTTTAGCCAATCAGATGAATGCAGCGATACGTCGTAGTATGAATCGTAGCCCTCGGTACACACCTGGTTCAGTGCGTAGTTGTGACCGGCACGTGATAGCGCAGTGCAGAAGAGTCAGAGCTACAGGTCCAAGGTGTGTTATAGACTAGTTTTGAGTTCTAAATCCCATAAGAAATTTGTGATATGTGCCGTAGCGATGTCACAAAGAAAATTATTTTGATAAACTTGAACAATCCCGTAAGAAATGTATGGATATCTGCTTATTATTAATAGCGGTGAACACTAAAATGCATTTTCCTGCTGTATGGAGTAGAGTAGAAATACTGCAACCTTGGAGCCGAAAAAAATTCTCATATATATTTATCAGTCTACCTTACTTACTGTAGTAGTGGTGAACTAACTGCTGTGCCCTCGTTTTCTTTTCCAACCATCCATGATGTTGTGAAGTTTAAATTTCCTGATAGTTTTTTTGCCCTTTCTTTGTTTAATTTCACAAAATGTGACAGAACGCCTCTCCTCTCCTCCCCTGCCTCCTGCCTCCTGCTGCTCCGTGTCTATCTCGATATCTTGATACCGTTTCACAAATTTGACAAACACATCAATCATCACACCATCACTCCACAACGCTCCGCTTGACGAGGGGAGGAAGGAATTGGCAGAGAGGGTGTGCCAAGGTTCCTGGACCGGTTATTCATGTAACACAGACGGGAACCCATGTTACATAATATGATACTGCTGTCTCATCCCTTCGTTGAGTACGGTATTACTATCTATTTTCTCTCTTCTCTTTTCTTTCTTGCCTTTTGGCTTTGTTTCCCTCTTTTTTCTTCGTGTTGTGCTTCGTCCGTGCAGCAGTTATTACTAATAATATGTATTATCTGGTGTTAACCTTGAGCATCTATTAATGAATGGCAGCCTTTCTGGCCTCCTTGCGTCAGTTAGTCGTATGTATGCTGCTGTTTCATTTCATGATACGTCTTTCTTATCGTCTTTTTGGTAATATATATTCTTCTGGTCTGGTAGGAGTACTCGCACCTTATAATACTCTGGCTTGTGTTGTAGTAGTACGACGTACGTAGTGTTCTCGTACCCGGTACGTTGGCACTTCAATTGCTTTTAAAATGTACCTGGTACCCATTAATTTGCGATTATTTTTGTTTTGATTTTTCTCCGTCTCACATCACTGCGAATACATCATTATTAATAAGTACGGACACTGGGTATTGAGAACTGGCCACAAGCGTCGACCCGTATATATGTATCCGGTCCGTTTCACAGGGGGGGGGGGGTACGAGTAGGCAATTGGTTAACCTTGCACAACGCCCAACGGACTATTTTTTACCCAGCATTATTATCTGTTATTGGATTGGGTACGTGTGTGTGTTGTCTTCTTTCTACCCAACTACCTGGTACATCAGTACAACCCACTGTCTATCCCGATTCCCAATCCTAGAGAGAGGTACGAATGCCGTGGTCACAGACCGAGACAGAGGAAAAAACGAAAAAACAAAAAAACAAACGCAAATGAATGGGTAAAGCAAGTAGTAAGTGAAATGGGTACGAGAACACAACGACACGACGAGCCAAACAAAACAAAAAGACAATGACAAAACAAGACGAATTCTGAAATGAAACATAATACAAATGACGCAAGGAGACAGAGCAGAGACGCGCCTAGAAGAAAATAAGAAAATCATATCAGACGTGCCTACGAGGGTAACAGATAACTGCCGCACGGGCGAAGCAACGCAGAAGGGAGAAGGTATGATAGAAAAGGCGATTTCATGTGAAGACGTGAAGCCTACAAGCACACCGATTTTAATCTGGAAACTCTGGAACAAAAGCTCTCCGATAACGGAAAGCATTATTATTATTTTATAGAAAGTGAAATAGAAAGCCATTCTCGTATGTATGATACATACGCTGCGTCCGGCGTGCTTTGATCAAATATGTCGGGAGACATGTCAAGCGAGGCAAAACATGCGCTGTCAAGGGTGTAGCAGGGACGAAGTGTTCCATACTAAAACCTAGTAGTTTGGTGTCAGTCACGGCATGTCAAGGAAAATCTGCTGTCTGTCAAGGGTTGAAAGTCCTGTCTCCTGACATCTATGGCTTTGATCGTTCTACATGCAGATATATGATGCGCACTCGACACGTATGTATCACTACGAATAGTTTCATACGTACCGCTCGTTGCAGAGCTGCTTTCACGTAAAGCAGGCCCAACACTCCACACACCCTCACAACCTCCCCTCCAAGCAGAATATTTTTTTTGTTGGATTGTGCAGGAGCGTCCGAAAAGTATTTTGTCGACACCTAACTCTCTAAAATGGTCAGAATGGAAAAACAATCGGAGCAAGCACTGCTGTGATCACTGAACCATTTAGCACAAAACAAGTTTTTTCAACTTTTGTTTTGAAATTTTCCAAAAACCAATCACTTGGTTTTAAAGACCCCCCCTCCGAGCGAAAATTCAGGAAAAAATACTGTTTTGTTCTAAATCGTGCAGCGATCACAGCAGTGCTCTTATTGTTTGATTTAGCACAAAACAAGTATTTCAACTTTTTTTTTTGAATTTTTCCAAAAGCCAGTCACTTGGTTTTAAAGACCCCCCCCCCTCCGAGGCTCAGGGGGGGGGTCTTTAAAACCAAGTGATTGATTTTTGGAAATTTTCAGAAAAAAAACTTGTTTTGTTCTAAATCGTGCAGCGATCACAGCAGTGCTCTTATTGTTTTTCCATTCTGACCATTTTAGATAGTTAGGCGAGAGTTAGGCATCGAAAAATTACTTTTCGGGACGCCCTCGGATTGTGTGTTGAGTTTTCCTGCAGCTTTGCACAATTGGTAGCATCCAGGGGAGTCACCGGCCAGTAGTCAGTCGCGAGGAAATGTACCTAACAATAACATCATGGAATATCGCCACGCAGCTAGCAAAGATGAATATCGACCGGTTGGGAGAGTTCACAGCTGACGTGTTTCTTAGTTTATTATTAATTGTCAACCATTTACACACGCAGCCTCTCACAGACAGGTAAACGCGTACTCGCAGTGTTTTTTTCGTAACGCCCTGCACCAAGCAGTTCATTCAGTGAATCAGCAGCATATATTCACTACGTACGAGTACGTACAGCAACCTACTTACTGCTGTACGAGTGGTACTGATATTAATAGTGGTTACATCCCTCCCGCTGTGGCCCTCGATCTTTTTGACACATTGTTTAGCTATGTACGTACTCGTACATACCTTCTACCGTGTACGTCGTATGCTCTACGTGTCTGTACGACAAACAGCAGCAGTGTGCTTTCTTTCGTGTTTTGAGCACCCTCTTGCTACTTTCTCTACGTGTATAACAAGAGGCTTGCATCGAAACTACGAGCATACACATGTGGCACGACACAAATACCAGGTACGTAAATACCCCGATTCACCAATACCCCGATCAGTCCGTCTTTGACAACAGAAATCCCTGGGAGAACTACAGCAGTATAGTATGCTGCTGTTATTACACGGTATGAATTAACTGGAAAAATTCAAAAACTGGAGACGGGGGTACAAACAAAGTTGAAGCTTTTCTGACCTCACACAAGATTCCACGCAGAAATTGTTTGGGCCAAATGCGTCGACCCAGTCAGGTCCGATCTGTGATTTACTTTGTGATCGTCAACGCGCCGGTAGATAGAGTAGGGTACCAGGACACCGTAAAAACTACGAGGACTTGCACCGCACGCACACAGCGGAAGCAGGCGGAAGCACAAAAAAACTGAGCGAGAGCTCGAAACAAGTGAAGTGGCATTCACAAGTACGACTGCTGGTGTGTGTCTCCATTTCGCGTCTGTCTCTACGATATATAGGTAAGCTCCAGCGGTCTTCGTGTTTCGTTTGGATTGCATCCACACTCTTTTTGATGTGGAATGTACTCGCACGACGAACAGGATCTCTTTCTGCGTAGCGCTTCTGCAGCAGCAGTACCAGAGTACGTCATCAGCTGTTGTGACTACACTGCTCTGCACGTACGAATACAGATTGTTGAGCATATATCTTGTTCAATTCGGGGGCCTGTCCAAGGTCGGCCTGTCTGTTAAGGGTTTGTTTCTGCTTGCTTGACACGTACTCCGGGGGTACGTGTACTGCTGCTGCTGTAATCACACGAACGCGTCATCAGTCAATGTGCAGTAATTTGTTTTTGGCGGAAGAGGGTGCAGGTATCCACGTTGTATCAACGTTATTGTACTGAATCGGCCATTCGGTCTGCACCTGAAATACAGCAAGCAGCAGCAAGCAGCAGCAGCAGCAGCAGCAGCAGCAGCAGCAGCAGCAGCAGCAGCAGCAGCAGCAAGCAGCAGCAGCAGCAGCAGCAGCAGCAGCAGCAGCAGCAGCAAGCAGCAGTAATAGTACAGCAGTAGTAGTACAGCAGTAGTTGTTTCGTCGTTAGGTTTGTTGACTACGGCCCGTACCTCTGCGTATCGACAACAATATAGGGGTCGAGGCAACGTTGGATTCTACCCGGTACGTATATACTACAGCAGCAGTGATTGTTCGGTAGGATGCAATACGAAACAGACACTTTGAACTGCTTTGAATGGTACATTTCGTTATGCAGTGTGCCACATGTCACAAATTACCTGTACGAGCTCACAACTACTACTACTACTACTACTACTGCTGTAGACCGCATGCAGCAGCAAGCAGTCACGATTTGTGCTGTACAGTACGAGAGGCTACTGCTCTAGCATCTACAGCACTACTAGAGTATACTATAAAGACGGCGCTCGTATACCTCTACTGGTATCATAGGTATACGTACTGCTGTACAAGTATACTGCTGTGTAGTCTGCTGCCTGCTATGCTGCAGATATAGATCTAGATTTTTCAGATTTTTCGGTAGGTGTTTTTTTTTAATTTTTATCGTACGGCAGAAGAAGAAGCAGTCGGCGTGTTCCGTCCGAGCATGTTTTTCTTTTCTCTGCATTCTGCATGCATGTATGTATGATACGAATGATATATGTGTGCGTAAAAACGAACGTGTTGTGGTAGATTATCGACCCAGCCAGGCTTGTGCGTGTGTTGTGTGCTTGATATATGCGAGGATCAACGGCCGCAAGAAGACCACGCAAGTAAAAGTCTAGTATCCATAAACCTATCGCGGGTACGCTTTAGGACCGCGCGATATGGAGAGGTTTACCGATTTTTTCGTGTTACTTATTTTATCGTTTGGTTGTCCCTCTCTTGGTAAACGAAATTAATCCTCACTACAAACTGCCGCTTCGAGTATTTTATAGGGTCTGGTTCCAGGATCTAAACTCACCCGCCGCATGGATATATTGTCCCGCGTAGGTCCCAGCATTCGCCAAGGTCGTGGATATCTTGTACGACTGTGGTCTCCCATATGTATTCCTGGGCTATTTTGTTGTCGTCATCAGACGTGATAATTATCCCGTGGCAAGTAATCACACCGCAGACAAGAATGCAAGGTCCGTGGAGAGTTGCACTCCTACTCTCTCTCCTCCCCATTATCGTCGATGGTTGTTTCGTGGGATCGTCCGTACCGAGTACCGATCCTATACGACCAAAACCTGGCGTGTGCTACACGCTGCCCTCTAAGGCCGACTAATATGGAATCGGAATAAAAAACCAAAACAGCTTTTCCCCTTTGTGGTGTGGTGCATTTGTGTGGTGAAACCCGCACAAGGCTCCGCTTCTTTTTTTCTGTCCCAAAACCTGCCCGACGCAGCAAAAAACACGTGTTTTCGAGACAACCGCAACCGCCGAGTTCTCGCCTCACAAAGCTCGGGTCGCTACAGAACTGGGAGGATGGATGATCCACTGAGCAGAGAATCGTCGATGACAAGTATGAGGGCCGTAGGTGGTCTGTGCCCGGAGGTCTTGCTTGGGGCTTGAAGCCTTGTCAATTTCGGTCTAAACATTTTGCTAGACAGAAATGGGCCATTTTTGCTTGAAAGGACTGGGCCCATTTTTGCTACGAGTAGACAGAAATGGGCCCATTTCTAAATTAGACAGAAATGGGCCCATTTCTTTCTTGCAAAAATGGCCCATTTATGTTCAAATAAGACAGAAATGGGCCCATTTCTAAATTGGACAGAAATAGATAGGCCCATTTCTGTCTAGCAAAATGTGTAGACAGCAATGGACCACAGGCCTTACGTTCTGTGCGAGGCCTCTAGTCACAGGCCACCTACGGCCCTCAAGCTTAGCAGCGAGGACGCTCAGAGGACGCTCAGAGAAGAGGAGCATACAGCCTTGGAAGCCCTAGCGTGGCCCGTGCTCTGTGAGGCGAGAACTCGTGGCAGCGGTGGTTGCTGTGTGCGAAAATATTGTTTTTTTCTTTGGGCTGCGTCCAGAAATGGCCCATCACTACCGACGGCACTGCTCGCGGGTTTCTGTACAATGAAGGGAAAAACTGCTATTTTTCTGGATTCCGATCCCATAATATTCGGCCTAATATAATAAGAAAGGGAAAGTGCCCTGCGTATATTCATAGATGTCGAGTCGAACCGGGTGACCTACCCTCATTTGGCGTCGACGGCAGGAACCTTGTAAGCAATTTAATCATTAATTCCATCCACCGCTACCCCTATACTCGTACACGTTTAGTTTATATATTAATAGCAAGAAAAGTACGTGTATGTATGTAAACCTATCCGAGCCTTGGGAAACATGGAAAACAAATCGCCGCGAAAAAACCCACTGACCAGGCTGAGAGCTTTCTTAATTTGTTCGATTTCTCCGGCTGACTTTCTCGTGAATTCCTTTCTTATGAGCTTTCTTATGAGCGGCCCGGTACTACTGTATGTATGCTGTGATGTACCAGGTACTTCAGTATATATACCAGACTCTGGATGGAATTGCAAGAACCATCGTGCAGGCCGGTACAGTATGCGACAGCACTTAAGAACTCGCCAGTTAAGAATTTAAGGCTGGATTTCCAGACGAAAATAAAAACATGACCTCTTTTGAACTGAAAATAGTGCAGGACACACCCTGCCTTACATAAGAATTCCAGCCTGGTCAAAATGGAGAGATTATTAACTGGTGTCGCGTACTGTATATCGTTACTACACACGAATACTCTCGTGCGTTCCTCGGGGATATAAACTACACTACGAGTATGGTCCGCGGCGCCCGGAACAGCTTTTTGTCCACACCCCAGATATAAAAAACGGCCATAATGGAAGACAAACCGGTGCGCTGTGATCACGGGACGATTTAGAAGAAAGGGGGGCGGGTCTCTAAAACCAAGTGATCCAATAATGGAAAACTTCGAAAACAATGTTTTTTTCCTCCAAATTATCCTGTGATCACAGCGCTCCGGTGTGTTTTCTGTTTTCCGTTCGAAAAAAAGTAAAAAATAAAAATAGTTTTTGATGTGGGATGTCGACTAAAGACTAAGACTGTTTCGGTCACCCTCGCTACGTACAGCAATACAGGCATCAATGCTCTAGAATAGTCAAGTAATTTATTAAATGGACCCACCCATACCCTCCATTTACTATTATTATCTTCTACGACGTACGTATGTATGATAAGGGGAAAAATAAAAACGACAGCTATTACGGGGGGCCATAGTAAATAGGACCAAATATTGTTAGTAAAAATAGGGAAATATATAGGTTTTTGTGAGCACGGTAGGTCCTATTTACTATGGTTCCCCGTAATAGCTACAGTACGTAGCTTTGAGATGGAGGATTTCGTCGAAACTTATCTTTGCAAGCTGCGTGGGATACTTGTATTTATTTGCCCGTATTTATTTACCATACCATAACATAGGTACCAGCTATTAATAGTATGGTGTACAGTAATACGCCAAATATGAAGAAGCCTCGGCCTCACAGGCTACACGGTATCGGCATTGTTTAGATTGGGCAGTATGGGGGCAAGCCCGGCTATATTTATAGTTTAGGTTCATTCTGGGTGCTTGATGACTCGCACGTGTTGACAGCGGTTCCTTTTGCCTCTCCAGAACTTCTGAGCGACAGGGCAAACATTCCTATTCAAAGAGGTGTAATGAACACACTAACGTCTTCATGGCAATATAGGAGAAACGAGGATGCCATGACACTACGCTTTGATTGGGCGCAGGCAACATGTTGCTGTAATCCGAAGTATGCACATACCTGGCACGTTCATAGGCCAGGCGAATTTCAGAGTACTTACTGTGGGTGCAGCACCCCATTTTGTGTTTATTTAGCAGTTGCTACTTACTGTAGTTGCAGTAAGTTACTGCTGCTGCTGCTGCTGCTGTACAGTCATCCAGTTACAGCAGCAGCAGCAGTACATGCGTAGTGTTTGTTTTGTTAGTCCACGGTGCAACAGCAAGTAGTAAGTAGTTACAAAGACCTTCGAAATGCTTCACTGACTTGTCATGCCTAAACCTCTACTCGGCGCGCTCAGACACGCTGGCCGCGGAAACACCGACGCTTCATTCAGGTTGGAAGGCCCACCAAAGACGCCAGCGAGCAGAGAGCTGAGAGCAGAGAGCAAACGCCATGTTCAGGGACAGCAAGAAGAGCGGAGCGGGTATGCCAACCGACCTTCTGCAGGGTGAGGTCGACTGTGTATATCGGTTACGAGTGTCGGCAACGTGATTGTATTATCATCATTGATTGGTTCCATTTTGTCAACTAAGTATTTACTGTACTGTAGGCATGATTGATAGAGCCTTCCATTGGATGGATTCTGCAGAGTAGTCACTCGTTTAGTCTAACGTAAAAAAAGCTAAACAAAGGTATACCTACGTAGGCCTTTTGAGCCATTTATAGGTACACTAAATATCGCACCCTGGAAAATTTACTTCCTGGTTCTCCTTCTGATTGGCGGGCGCCCGATCGTATCCACTGTTGGCTGAACCCGGAACTTTGTTCGGGGTTCACCTCGCTGTGACTCTTATTTAGTACTCAAGTTGGGTTTACCTACGTTTGGCTCCGATTGTACCTTATAATAGAAATGGCCGATTTGAACCCCATTTTTGCAAACCTGAAATACGGCCACAGGGCAGTCGGGACCAGGTGGGCCAAGGTCACAACAAAAAGCACGAATACAGAGTGTGTTGCGAAATCGCCTTTTGAGGGGGGACGTGTGTTGTACCACAGAGTACCGTACACTCAGTAAAAACCTGACAACTGTGTCAGCTTTCTTTCTTAGGCAAGAGGACTTTTGTAGGCACAGGTTGAGCCATTTGTAGGTAAAACTGGAGCCAAAAATAGGTGAATTCCAACATCAGTAGCCACAGAGAGTTGTACTTGGAGAAATTTTCAGCCTACAAAATTTTCGACCAGGCGCTGACCACTCAGAGGGAGGGCCAGGTAGTCTTTTCCCGAGTGCCATTGTGTACCTGTAAATGGATCAAAAGGCCTCCATACACCTACAACAGTAGTTTTGGCTTTTGCCTTTTAGTCTATATGTGGATGATACATGGTTGGAATAAGCGCTGCAACATCATTATTGCCAGATGGCGAATGGAAAGCTCGTATGATATGAATAATAATGGTTATTTTACGTTCTATTACTCGTAGTAGACAGCAGTGCAGCAATCTATGATATATCTGCGCTATTAATACGAGTATTAATTCGTTGTTCACACTGGTTGGACCAAAGGTATTCGTATACATGTTGGCGAAAATCCATGCAGAGCTTGTTGTCATGTGCAACGCTCTCCAACATGCTGTTAGTTTTGTATGCGTACGCTATTACTATTATTAAGTAGGAAGTACCACTATGTTGCACTGACAACAGCAGTCAGTATACCTGCATCAGAACAGTACGAGTCGTCGATGAATGAATGCTGAACCATGCTGACCCATACATGCTGGGTGCTTCTTGTTTTGTGGCGGACGGACGCGAAATACGCAACAAGCACCAGAGACCAGAGAGACGCTGCCTAACCACACATACATCCGTAGACATTTATTTATTTATCGTACGCACTCTTCCCACTTTTTTAGCGTTCAGATTTTTTTTTTTCTCAAAAACGAAGCGTTTTGTGGTTCCGATCAAGATACGACGACATTTTGCCGGTTGTCCTCATCCCGTGTTCATCTCGTAATGTACAGAGTACATGCAAGACACGTTTATACATAAGTTCGTACAAGTATTTAATATTAACCCATTCGGAACTGAAAAAAAAGTCCCACACTAATTCCAAGTAGAGTGTCCCCAAATTCGTGGGACCAGTTGTTTTAAAAGGGGTTAATAGTGTACTATCGAATTTTTCCTCGAAAACGATATTTCTAATCTTCGTGTGATAGGTGATACTACACCATGAATTCGTTCATTCACGGTCCACAAATGACGCCACAAAGAAAGTGGTCCACGCTGCTGCACCGACCCCTCGTCCTCTTCTTCGGTGTTGTGGAATGTCCAACCATGGATAATGCTGTGCAGTGTAATATGGTACTACTGTTGTAACAGTATTATTCTAATAGGTAAATGGTGAACGGGAATGTCTCGTATTCAAGCAGGTCTGTAATACATTGTTGTTGTTGTTGTTGTTGTTGTCTTCACATTAAAAACCGTGCCGGTCTCTCTATCCAGTACCTCCATCTGTCCGTACTAATCCAACACTTGACACGGTCGATTCCCGTGGTCACAGGCTAACTTACCCTAAAAAGGTATACTGAAATAAAAGTGGAACCCGAAGGGTCCGCAAAGCGATCAAAGCCAGTCAAAAACAGATAGTCTGGAGCCCTCCGCTCCCCTCTACACGCTATGTGAAGGTAAAAATAAAATGGAAAAGTCAACATCACCAATCGGGGGTACACGCCCCCTGATTCTATCTTGGTGCCCCTATAATGCCGGGGTGTTCCGTGCCGGGTTCACACCGGTCAGGCAAACAAATCGAGTCCTCCACCCCGATTATAAACGCAGACATGATACGGGGGAAGGGAACTATGGTCCCGGGAAATTTAATAATATTATGTATATATATATACATACTTAAATGGAAATGCCGTATCGCTTCGACCTCCCAGCTGTAATTTTCCACCCCTAGGCTTAGGACGCAACCCCCTCTGTTGAATCGTGACACTGTTCTGTTGGTTTTGGCAATTTGCATGCACCCCACCCATGTAGGTTGCATGCACTCACTCACTCCCAGCACCCAACAGCAAGTCAAGTGCTACGATAGAAATATTACAGCACTTTTTAGCGTAAACGGTTTCGGAATGACGCTCCTTCACCCGAAATCGTCGGCATTTGAGTCTCGGGTTGCAACATTTTCCGTGGTACAGTTAGTACAGTTAGTACAGTTACTGTTTGCTCCCCTGATCCCACCCAAACCTGATCCCATCCGGATATGATCCCAGTGGGCACCCTGTTCCCACCCACAAGGTGCAGAATACCAATCAATGCTTGGGATTGTTCATCGGGTATGTATTATTATATATTATTATATGTATTACAGTATAGCAGTATAGCACTTTTGGTTTCCTCCAAGATCAGTTTTCGGGCGAGGTCCGTACCTCCTCAAGTGACCACCATCAGAAAAACATATGTAATAATAATACATATAATAAATATATTATATATATATTATATGTTATATAATGCGCTCCTACCGTAAATGGCATGCGCTACCCCTCCCCCCCCCCCCTGTTCGCTTAAGCCATACATACTGCAATACATATATTATTCGTAGTATTTTCCCCCATAAGAGCTCAGAGCACTGTGGTGGGTGCAACTATCATACTGACTGTAGACTGCGTACAGTAGAGGGTGCTATTACATGTCACAGTATTAGTTTCATGATATAGGGTTATTGGAAAACATCCTGTGAGGACATGTGGCGCACTGTGCGGCCTGAAGCAGGAGCAGCAGGGTCTATAGGGTTAATTCCTCTCTGGATTCCAAATATGCACTGGTAGTGTATAGGGGTAGGGGTAGGGGCGGGTAAATTCGTTCCTTTCAATTGCTTTTTTGCAAAAGGGGGAGAACGATATAGACAGTTTTGTGTTGTTGCAGGGTGACAGCAGCACTATAGGCCCACAAATAAGAAATAAAGAACCTGTCGAGAACATGAAAAGGGCAAATGTTTAGGGGGCGCTAAGATAATTTGGCTGGGAAAATCGTGTTCAGCGGGTAGCGCTAAACTATATCCTATAGTATATTATCACTATTACAGGGGGCTATAGTAAACAGGACCAAATATTGGTGGTAAAAATAGGGATACATATATGTTTTTGTGTACACCGTAGGTCCTGTTTACTATGGTCCCCCGTAATAACTGTGCGCTTAAAGGTGTTCAAGGATGATGGCACAACAAGGTCCTTAGCCTTGGTTGATCCTACTGTTACGGTGTAACATACCAGGTAGTAAATAGAACCGATTATTGTTATTACGGAGGAACGTAGTTAACAGGACCAAATATGCTCACTAAAAATACTGTAATATATAGGTTTTAGTATACCAGATGGGTCCTGTATACTATGGCCCCCCGTGATAGTAAAAATAGGTATATATATTGTTTTTTTGTGTGTACCATAGGTCCTGTTTACTATATAGTGTTTACTAGTGTTTACTATGCTCCCCCGTAATAGCTGTTTAGTGTTGGTGGGCCCAAACTTCTGTATGGCAGGGTTTCCATTGGGTATGCTACAGTAACATTTACTGATAGTTCCGCCACAACCTTGTCGGAGTAACCTTGGAGTATATATAAACACTAACACATGTGCTGTGCTGTGCTGGTGTACCGCCTTAACGTCCCGCTAGGGTTTCGATTGTTCAAGTTCTGTTTACTGTCTAAGCGCATCATTTGCTTCTATCATTTGCTTCTATACTGCCGTGCAGTAATTGAGTAGTGAAAGCTGTCCCTACGGTTGTACGATATTTGCGACGCGTGCCCGAATAATTTTCTCATGGCAAGCGCACTCGTTTGAACACTCTCTCTATCTCCCTCTCTCTCACTCTATATCTCTTCTCCTGGCACGCGGCGCCTCCTGATATTACTCCTGCGTGGCGTGTTGGCGTGTAGGCTGGAGGGCGGAGCAAGGCGGAGGGCAGCAATCCTTGTACGAAGCCCACAAGTCCAAGGTAAGCCGTTCACTGTGACCAAAACAGACACCCTTCATGGAGGGGGGACGAAGAAAATATTGTGCGAGGATGAGCGCTAGTCGTGCATAGCAATGCAAACCTCTGCATGAGAGAGGTCTTGGTACAGCGAAAACGAAATACACGCCGCGACAACACAACGAACCCAAGCAAAGTCGCAACAATAACACCATGCTCGTCACATATTTCCAATAACGACGACGAGCACCGCAGTGTGTCTACAGGTAGTCGCTTTACCCCATTAGAGACCCGCTGTCTCCATCTCGTAGGTATGCTCATAGAGCTTGATCATATATTTATTTACAGTAAGATGAGTCAGCACGGACACTGAGTGTGGTTGGTGTGGACGAGAAGGCACGAAGGTTGAAAGTAGAGAACACACATCCATGTGTTATATGTTCTGCTGTCCGAACAACGAATCGATACTGCTGCTGTACTGCACCTACTGCGATGGTGGCATCGGTTTGGACTCCACCCCCCCCCCCTCAAACATTCTTATCCCGACACTAAAGAACACTTACTTGCTGTTGTGCACCACATATGGCCTGGACCCCCCCCACCCCCGCCTCCCTTGCACAAGGTGCGCGTGAAATCATCTATGTGGAGACATTGTACAATGCACAGTCTCTATAGCAAACCCCACAAGGTGTGGACAACCTCTCAATTGGGTACGATTAGTAACGTGCGCTACATTATTCAATATCTCCACACAAGGATACATTTTCGCCGATGCTGCTGTGCATGGGTCCCCTCCACCTGTAATTCCAGCACAAAATGCCACATAAAAGATGAATGGCGAACTATCACGCGGATCAAATTAACCGCACCGTAGTGCCCGGACCGCGTGCTCTTTCCGCGCACGCTTGCCCTCAAACGTCTGGCTTTCGGACACAACTTCGCAGGGCTCGTACCTTAGCGGCCAACCGAAATGCTGCCAATGTAGGATATCTATCCCCCACTTGCCGCATGCAGCAAGCAGCCGTTTGTGTCGAGAGCACACCCATCGCAACGCCACCAGCATGTCTTCGCCGTGTAATACCGATGTATGTACGTAGTGATTGTGATATTATTCGATTTATTTTCCCGCAGATAGCACAGCGGGAGGGGCGGGATTGGCGGGAGCGACCATTCACTACTACTCCTGCTCGCAACGACACCCTCGAGGTAACCCGCGCAAAGCCGCGGGTTAGTTCCAGCGCTGAGAGGGAGACGAAACGCGGGGGGTCAACACCGGGCTTGTACGAGCCGGTTATGGCTTCCCCGAGACTTCCAAGAGGTACGTACGTCAATATGATTATGGGACTTGTCTGAAGTCGTGAAGACTTCCAACCCCCCCTCCCCCCCTATCCCATCTGTTTTCTTTGCCACACTTCTCTAGCCCCCCCCCGATTTTGTTTTTGTTTGGCGGTTACCCATGCTGGCGGTCTTGTTAGATCATTTGTGCGTGTTAGATATTTGTGCGGGGTGATACCTCATCTCCGCACAAGGGGAATTATTTATCACGTAGGTGTATATGGTAAGGCACCACGAGGCAGTATACTAGTGTACCCATTGCTGTCTCGGAAGTGGCCCACCAAAATTAAATTAATCTTGAGAGCTGTCTCCATATGAAGTCCGCCCACAAGCGGTTCTTAGAGGATGCAGCTCACTCTCATGCGACTCGCCCAAACCTCACGGCGCTTCGCGCTTGGTGCGCAATGTCTGCCTGGTGGTGAAAACCCGACATGCTCCGTCCCGGCATTGTAGGGATGCGAGGGTCTATGGTCATATGACTACGGCCGTGCACGACATGAGGCACCCCCCCCCCCCCTGGTCAAATGACTAAGGCAAGCAACAAATGAGTACCCCCCCCCCCCTCGTCCTCTGCCTTACGGGGGATGCCTTTCGGTGTTATCGTGGGAAGAATTCGGCATCTTCTTTCCCCTTTTCGACTTACACCGGAGTGTGTATGCTCGCTCTAGTATTAGACACTTTCTGCAAATATTCTAGTAATAAGGCTTATACTAAGTAGCAGGTATTTGATTAACCTTTTACCAGTAGCCCAACGGCCTAATAATGCCTTAACCCTTTTAGAACTGCAGTCCCGTTTTGGGGACAAACCACTCCAAACCCGTTTAGAACTGCAGTCCCGTTTTGGGGACAAACCACTCCAATTCTAAGTAGTTTGTCCCCAAAACGGGACTGCAGTTCTAAAAGGGTTAAGACATGGCATAGACTAAGACAACAGCCCTCCTGGGGAGCAATGGAAGTCACCGAGTTGACCGTAGCATTTTGGCGAGTGATTGATTGAAGTTCTTCAATAACTCTTGTTGTGCGCGAAGAAGGCATGCACCCAAATGTCAAACGGCCCCCAACACCACAAATTGAAACCGTGCCAAGAAAGGCCGTAGATGTTTGTCAGCGATGTGGTCAGAAAACTACTGTGCAATGCATCATATATATATCTATTCATACCAGGTTATGCATTATTTTCCCGTGGATTTTAGCATCCACACATCGGGTTTCGCCTTTTATGCACTTCTGTTCAATGGTTGAGGAATACCTACTGTAATAATAGTGGGTTACACGTGTTTGGTGCTCAAAAGTGTTCAGAGTACCCCAACATCCGCCGTAGCACGGTTCATGCACATACAAATTTTATATACTCGTCGTACGTACCGATGCAAGTATTTATTTATCTCCATTCGGATGCTGCACTATTACGGGAGACCATAGTAAATACTAGTAAATAGGACCAAATATTGTTACTAAAAATAGGGAAATACATAGGTTTTTGTCTGTACCGTAGGTCCTATTTACTAGCATTTACTATGGGCACCCGTAAAACTATCTATAAGTACTCGTACCGATTTCGCGTTTTGTCATGTGCTTCCCATTTGGAGTAGGTGGTCACGAAGGAATTGAGCGCGACGATAAAACACACTGTTCACGAAAACACACTGTTCACGATACCCCCCTCTACACCCGGATGCTGCACTTTTTAATGTGTTTTTTCCATACATACGCTGGCTTCAATTCTTGTTGTTGTGTTTTTGTTGACCACGAAGGCTGGAGTGCGACGAAAACAAAAGACGGCGAGACCTTCTACGTGAACCACATCGAGATGACCACCACCTGGGACCATCCGGTCGCCGCCCCGTCCCATGCCTCCGATGAACCCACATCCAACAACGGAGTCGGTGAGCACAAAAACGAAGAAGGGGTCTCATCGCAGCAGCCACGCATACTAGGTACGAATACCCTGTAGTAAGGAAGTGTGCTATCTGCCCGTCCGGTATGTATGGGTGGGTGGGTGGGTGGAGATTTCTGGGCGGATGCGGATGCGAAACATACAATGGTGGTGATTATGGCGCCGATGTTATCACACTACGTACGAAGCGATTTCCCTGATAATCTACAGTACATCGTTAGCAATACGGGGGGAAATAGTAATTACTACAGTACTGTAGGACTAAATCTGGGTTCTTAAACATAGTAGGGAGATACCTGGGTTCTGAGTTCAGCGTGGGCTCTGATTTCTATGATCCTCCCTACTGCAAAAATACCAGGTACTGGTATGCATTATCACGGGGGGGCATAGTAATAGAGATAGTAATTTGAACCAAATGTGGTGCGTATACATAGGGGAATATTTTTTCGGGCCCATCGCAGCTTCTGCTTGAGTACTATGGCCCCTCGCAGTAGTAGCCCCTTGTCTCACAAAATCTCAGGCCGATAAAGAGTCCCGGTCGGAACAAGAAGCACAAAATAACTTCCCGGTAGAGTATGCCGATACATAGCGTTGCAAACATTCATCAAACCAAATACTCGTGCTACAGTACAACATCGTTTCTTCCACTGCAAAAGCACATGAGCAGTGTTGTCGTATCCTGGGTGGGGGGTGCTGGTATATTCCGACCCTGCCCAAGCTGCACGAGGTATTTTGCGACTCTCTGGGGCCACGAATGTCCCGAGGGAAGGGATTGTGTTCAGTTTCCACGCTTTTCCCGGCTATAAACTCAAAATACTACGAATAACTCTGTAGAGTATACGCGTACGAATCCCTGCTCTGACCACCGTTTAGGGTACTAACTGTACTGCTGTAGTACTTGATCTTCTGTCTCTATTACAGTAGTAGTGTCATTGTGTTGCGAACTGTCTCTAGCCAGATGTCCCGTGATACAGGCGAAATGTTGGTGGAAGTCACTACAGTAACTGTTGTACTGCTGCTATCGCCATGAGCTTGCTATGAAGTACCAGGTAGGCTACAAAAATAACCTCTATGCGAATAATTATTTCTTTCGTACACAAATAGCAGGTGGTATAACCTCGGACGAACCAAGGCGCACCACCAGTGGCTATCCCAGTGTCACCGCCACCACAACCAGCGGCGACATGGCAGACAACAGAAGCACAAAAAAAAATAGCCATAGGAGGTCGACATCGACACACGCCAGAACGAAGGATGCTGCACCGTCCTCGAATCGGCGACGCGTGCCGGACCACGCAGTCGGCGGCGGCGGCGGCGGCGGCGGCGGCGGCACCAGCAGCAACAACAACAGCACCCACCATAGGAGATCAACATCGACCAGCGTCAGAACGAAGGCAGCGGAGCCGTCTTCAGGCGGCCGACGTGTACCGGTAGAGGATAAGCTCTCCGTGGGCACCGAGGGGTCGACCTTGGAGCTTGGCGATGGTGCGACCCCCCCCCCCCCTCTCCCCTTAGTTCATGATGTTGGTGCCAGATCTATTCACAGAAAGTGTGCGTGTATTGCTTGCGATAAAGAGAAACCCGAATGATAGTCATTCAACAGCAGTACAGGATATACATACTGCTGTACTTCAGCAAGACACAGGAAACTGACCCAGGCAAGATTATTTATTTGATAATGAGTGGGTGCTACACTACCTCCAGCGTAACGATTCCCGAGCGTAACCACTCCCGAGTTTGTTAGTTGTCCTACCAATGTCAGTTCCTTATTTTGCTCGTTTTCTTGTCAAGTGTCCTGTACTGTATGTATCTCGCGATCTATTTTACAACATATCTCCGAATGCAAGCCACCGCATGTATTTTTATCTTCGTCGGCTAGAGCCTTTTTGACAATCGTTATTTCGTACGTCAACAGGTGGTTCGATCGCAGGGAATCCAACACGCACCGGCCCCACTCCCCCAGTCGGAATCACATCGAGCACCGGCACCACAAACGTCAACAGTAACAGCAGCAGCCACATCAACTCAAGCTCGACAAGCGTCAGAACGAAGGGAGCTGCTGGGTTCTCAAGTCGCCGACGCGTGTTGGAGGACTGGTCATCCATCAGCGCTCTGGAATCTTCGTTGAAGCTTTCTCCCGGTACGCGCCACCCCCATGGTGTTGCTTAGTTTACTACACGAAGTATGCACTTGGTGCAGTGCCGTCTAAGTTGAAGGAGGAAATCTTACCGTCTACGAACGTGATTGTTACACTCATTGCAACGACGTTTTGTCGTCGATCTGCTTTTTGACGCGCTCTCTTCGCCAACCGTTATTTTGCTTTCCTAACAGAGGGGTTGATCGCCGGGAAACCTAAACACCCAGGCCGTTCTTCAATAGACAGCAACGCAACGAGCACCGGCACTACGTATAGCAACAACAGCAACAACAACATCAGCAACAACAGCAGCAGCAGCAACAGCGCTGGCGGCAGCAACGTCAGAAACAGCAGCAACCAAGGGGAGGATACCTCGACAAGCGCCAGGACGAAGGAAGCAGTGCCGACATCAAGTCGCCGGCGTGTGGAGGACAAGCCCTTCGTCGTTGCCAAGGAGCCGGCCGCGCAGCTTCCGGATGGTGCGTCCCCCCCCCTCGCGCACGCCCCAGACTGAAACCTAAATTCCCATGGTGTTTGTGCGTTGTGCAATACGTGCTACGGTGAGATGTGCCTTATAAGGGTCGCTCCTAAATATTTATGGGCGTCTTCGCTTGAGGAATCCTCTACAGAAGTACCTCACCTACCGTAGCAACAGACTAAAACCAAATCAAGACCAATCGTCCCATGACCTACGTATGTGCAAACGCAGGCTACGCTAGAGTAGCGCTACTCGATGAACAATTCCGTGGCCTTAAGGATAAAACGAAAAAAAGTGCAACATAAAATAACGAAATTCCGACGAGTTTGGCTTAAGGAGCTCCGTCATTCCGAAAAACAAAGACAGCCGATTTGCTACCTCTATCGTCTATCGTAGCACTTGTCTGCAGTAGTAGTACAGTAGTGCTATACAGTGCACAACAACCCTTTTGTACGTTAATGGGGCTCGAACGGCGATGGTTGCTGTTGTACAGCAGTGGTTCCTCAGTTTTGGGAGTGTGTTACAGTACAGTAGTCAGTCATAAATGCTTTGGCCAAAAGGTGCTACTGTACTGCTGTACGAACATCTGCCACAGCACACGTCGTGCGCCTAATGCGATTTTTTTGTTGAAAGGGGGACAGCTGTTGTTGTTGGTGCATTCTCATTTGGCAGTTGTCGTCGCCCGTCGCCCTTGTGACAAGCCCTCCAAACCACCACAACCAACCGCGTTTTCGTGCGACAACAGGTGGCTTGGTATCAGGGAAACCGCAACGCACCAGCCGCCACCCCGCAGACAGTAACAGCACCAGTGCCGCCACCAGCGACACCGGCGCCGCAAACAACAGGAGCAATGGCAGCAGCAGCAGCAGCAGCAGCGGCACCGCAAACAACAGCAACGGCAGCAGCAGCAGCGGCACCGTGAACAACAGCAACGGCAGCGGCAGCGACAGCCATAAGAAGTCGACGTCGACAAGCGTCATAACGAAGAAAGCTGCTACCACCTCAGGTCGCCGACGCGTGGAGGACCTATCACCCATCACCACCCAGGAATCTTCGTTGAAGCTGTCTCCGGGTACGCCTTCCCCTCCCCTCGAAACCCAAGGTGTTGGTTAGCATGCACGAATGATGCACTTGGTGCTGTCTAAGTTGAAGGAATAATTCGTACCGTCTACGTTGTTCTAACACTCATTGCAATGCCGTTCGTCGTTGCCTGCTCTTGACACGCTCTCTTTGCAAACAATTCGTTTTGCGCTCCGAACAGCTGGGTTGATCGCAGGAACACCTAAAACCACAAGTCGTTCTCCGATAGACAGCAACGCAACGAGCACCGGCGCCACAGACAACAGCAGCAACAACAACAGCAGCGGCGGCGGCAGCGGCGGCGGCAACAACAGCAAAAACAGCAGCCACGGGAAGTCGACCTCGACAAGCGTCAGAACGAAGAAAGCCGCACCTACGTCAGGTCGCCGGCCTGTGGAGGACCAGTCTTTCGTCGTTGCCGAGGAGCCAATCTCGCAGCTTCCAGATGGTGCGTCCCCTCCCCCCCCTACGTAGTGCCCCCGATTGGAACCTTGAATCCCAATGGTGTTGGTAGTGTGTGCGTTATGTGTCCTACGGTAAGGTTTGTAGCTCCTAAATATTTCAGGGGATCCTCACTGGAGGAGTCCTCTACAGCAGTGCCCCACCTACAGCAGTAACTGACGAAAACGAAATCAAGACCAAGGATCCCTTGACCTACGTAGTTTGTGTGAAGTAGTACTTCTGTAGTGCATAACACCCACCCTATTGTAGAACGTGCATGGGCCTCGAACGACACTGGGTACCGTTGTAGTTCCTCAGTTTTGGGGGGGTGTAACTGTAGTCAGTCGTGAATGCTCTGGCCACAATGTGCTCCTACTACTGTACGAACCTCTATCACGTCACGCGTCGTGCGCCTAATGCGAGTTTTGTTGGAAGGGGGGCTGGTGCGTTCTCAATTGGCGGTTCTCGTCGCCCGTCGCTATTGTGCCAAGACCTCCAAACCACAACAACCAACCGCGTTTTCGTACGCTGACAGGTGGCTTGGTATCAGGGAAACCGCAACGCACCAGCCACCACCCCGCTGACGGTAGTAGCACCAACAGCGCAGGTCCCACAAACAACAGCAGCAATGGCAGCAGCGGCGGCAGCCATAAGAAGTCGACGTCGACAAGCGTCATAACGAAGGAAGCTGCTACGTCGCCAGGTCACCGACGCGTGGAGGACCGGCCACCCATCAGAGCTCAGGAACCTTCTTTGAAGCTTTCTCCCGGTACGCCTTCCACTCCCCTCGAAACCCAAGGTGTCGGTTAGCGACATGAATGATGCACTTGGTGCCGTCTAAGTCGAAGGAGGAACTCTTGCCGTCTATGTTATTGTAACACTCATTGCAATGCCGTTCGTCGTTGACCTGTTCTTGACACGCTCTCTTTGCCAACCATTATCTTGCGCTCCGAACAGCTGGGTTGATCGCAGGGAAACCTAAGACCACAGGTCGTTCTCCCATAGACAGCAATGCAACGAGCACCAGCGCCACGGACAACAACATCAACAGCAGCAGCGGTGGCGGCGGCAGTAACGGCAGCAAAAACAACAACCACGGGAAGTTGACCTCGACAAGCGTCAGAACGAAGAAAGCCGCACCAACGTCAGGTCGCCGGCGTGTGGAGGGCCAGTCTTTTGTCGTTACCGAGGAGCCAATCTCGAAGCTTCCAGACGGTGCGCTCCCCTCCCCCCCCCCGCCCGCGCTCCCGACTTGAAACTTGAAACCCATGGTATCCCTGTAGGTGTTTGCTGTAAGTATTTTGTAGTGTTTGTGTATACTGTTGGGGGCCTCCTGTAATTCGATCTTTGTTAAAAGGACACCTGTTGGTGCATTCGCGATTGGCTGTAATCGTCGCCCGTCGAAATGTGAAAAGGCCTCCGAACTACTGTACATTGATCGTGCTTTCACGCGGCGTAAACAGGTGGGGTGATATCAGGGAAACCGCAACACACCGGTCGCCATCCAGCAGACGGTAGCATCACCATCACTACCACCAGCGCCGGCACCGCAAACAGCAGCAGCAACGGCAGCAACGGCAGCAGCAACCAGAACAAGCCGACACCGACAAGCGCGAGAACGAAGGAAGCGGCGCCGTCCACAAGTCGCCACCGCGAGAAGGACCGGCCGTCCGTAAGCACCGGGGAGTCGACCTCTCAGCGCCCGATCGGTACGAATTGATCCTCCCCTTCCTTCCCCTCCTCGCCCCTTCCCGTCTAACTCGTGGGGTTTGGCGCTTAACAAAATCGTGCCGTGCGCTTACTGTACTGTAGTGTACGATGCCGTGTATATCCCTTCTCTAAACTGCACGTACGGGCGTTAATGTCTGGGCAGCCTACAATACGTGGAATTGGCGTGGGATATCGTGCCCCTCTTTTGTCAAAGTTACTGTAGCTAAAGTACTTAATTCATACTATTTCTATATATTATATTGTTCAGAGGATGGGCCGTGGCCCGGCCCAGCCCACCACATTCTCGAGATTTCACTGTCCGGCCCGGCCCGTATCATCCAATGCTCAGCTTTCTCGTGCCGCCCATATTTTTGTGCAGTACAAAGTTGGGTGATGGTGGATCCATACGTACTGCAACCTCATGGTAACGCTTTCTTCGGTATTTGGTACTTCGTACGCCCCCAGGTTGGTTGAACCCTCCGAAACCAAGACTCGCCAGCCCCTCTACGGAAGTAGTCACCACAACAGCAAGCACGGGCACTACGAAAGCAACCGACGGCGAAAGCACCAGCAAAAGCACCAGCAACAGCACCAGCAACAGCACAACAAGCCGTAAGAGGCCGACCTCGTCAAGTGCCACGGCGAGGGTAGCTGCGCCGACGTCCGGTCGTCGACCCCCGGAAGAGAAGCCTTCAGTCGGGGCTAAGGATTCGACCGCGCAGCTTCCGAACGGTGCGAACCCCCCCGCTCCCTGGAGCGCATAGTTCCAATGCCCACAGCTGTACAGTAGTAATAGTACCGTAGCGTATAATGTAACCAAGTGGTCTTATTTGATAACACACCCCCTGGGGATAATGTCAGAGCCATTACTTGTCAAAACCCGGGGTGGGGGCAGCCGACGAAAAGGGCGGCTTTGGGGAGATCACTTCGCGAGACCTTTCCGTAGCCGCGTCTCTTTGGCGTTTGCAAATTCTCCCCGCTGCCCAGGAAAGAAGGCGTTTACTCGTCCAAGGGGGTGTTGTTATCCTATCTCCCCCGGTGCTATACGATGGTATTGTGTCTATACAGGTCTACGTTCTGTACGTATTCTGGGGGAGAACACGGTGGTAATCAGAAGCAAAAATGCACACATAGTAAAAATGCTGGAATATGCAGATATTGGTGTATGTGATGGGTCCTGGTTACTGCTGTACGATCCCCCGTAGCTCAAGTCATTAATTCATGCACTTACTATAATCCACCCCAACCCCTACATCTATATCTATATATTCTTCAGAGGATGGGCCGCGGTCCGCCCCAGCCCATACCTTTTCGAGGTTCCCGGCCCGGCCCGATCCATCCACTGTTCGATTTTATCGTGCCGGCCCCATTTTGTGCCATAGAAAACGGGTTGATGGTGGATCCCTACGTACTGCAATGTCATGGTTGTGACGTTTTTTTTCGGTATTCGGTACTTCGCACGCCTCCAGGTGGGTTGAACCCTGGAAAATCAAGACCAACCGGCCCCTCTACAGGACCAGTCGCCACAGCAGCAAGCACGGGCCCCACGAAACAAAACGACGGCGACAGCAGCACCAACTGCACCAGCATCAGCAGCACCAGCCGTAAGAGGCCGACCTCGTCAAGTGCCACGGCGAGGGTAGCTGCGCCGACTTCCGGTCGTCGACCCCCGGAAGAGAAGCCTTCAGCCGAGGCTAAGGATTCGACCGCGCAGCTTCCGAACGGTGCGAACCTCCCGCCCCCTAGAACGCATAGTTCCAATGCCCACAGCTGTACAGTAGTAATAGTACCGTAGCGTATACTGTAATAAAGTGATATAATTTGATATCACACCCCCTGGGAAGAATTTCAAAGCCATTTCTTGTCGAAAACCAGGGTGGGGGCAGCCGACGAAAAGGGCGGCTCTGGGAAGATCCCGTCGCGAGACCTCTCCATAGCGGCGTCTCTTTGGCGTTTGCAAATTCTCCCCGCTGTCTCATGAAAGCAGATTAAGGCGTTCACTCGTCCAAGGGGGTGTTGTGATCCTATCACCCCCTGGTGATATATAGTATTGTGTCTATACAGGCCTACCACTGTACGTATTCTGGGAGAGAACACGGTGGTAACCAGAAGCAAAAACGCATAGTATAACTCGTACTACTGTAGATATTGGTGTATGTGATGGGTCCTGGTTACTGCTGTATGATCCCCCGTAATATCAATACAGTAGTACCATCTCTGGCACTGCTGTACCAGTAGAGGAAGACGAAATCGAATGGAGGACAGATTCACTTTGTGGCGTGACCGGCGTTTGCTCTTGGTGTGCCCCTCTTTTATCAATCATGTTTCGCGTTCTAACAGGGGGAACAGTCTCTGGGAAGCCCGGACGAAGCGGTCTATCTCTATTAACAGTCACGACCACAGGGGGCAAGGGGAACAAGGCCCCCACCATTGCGATCAGCAACGACAGCAGCAGCAACAACAAGAGGAGATCACCCGCGACAAGCGGGACACCGAAGGGTATTTCGCCATCTTCTTTTAACAGTCGCGAGAGCGAGAAGAGGCGACCAGCTGTCGGCGCTGAACAGTCTCCCTTGCAGCTCCCGGATGGTGAGAACAGTAGCTTCTGTGCGTTAGGCCATTAACCTACCCCTCACCTACTCCTGCTCTTCAGCCCCTCCCGTGCTAATAATACTGTGAGGGATGAGCCCGTCGTGTCCTGTGCCTGCATATACACGGTACATATCGTCATCCCCAAGCGTGCGCTACATATTGTTATGGTCGGCATCATAGTGTCTCGTCTTCGCTGTAGCTGTGTTGACCGTGTGTCTTCCTTCCACCGTGCTTCAGGGCCCTTGCGCCAACGTTCCGCTGCAGCTCTCCTTTCAACCCCTACCGGGGACTCGCGCTATCCCTGCACAAGCTAGAGCCCGGCAAGAGTTGCCACGGTGCAGCAGTACACACGTTTTCGCACGACTACTGACGCGTCCTACGGTAGAGGTATACCTTTTTTTGGCTGAAAAGGGTTTCTGAACGGCGGGGCTCCTTAACCCAAAATCGACGGAATTTTTCATTTTTTTGTTGCAATATTTTTCGTTCGACATGCTTACTGTAAGTCATAGGAGTTTTCATCGGAGAGCACTTTTAATTCCCTCCTAAATCAGTTATAGGGTGGGGTATAGAAGCTTCTTAAGTGACCACACTCGGAAAAAAAAAATGATGCGTACCCGCTCCCTACTGTAGTTGCCCTGATCACCCCCTTTCTCGTGTAACCCTGTATGTACCCCTGTTGCCATGATAATGTACGGCTTTTTTGGACAGGATGGAGCGTTGCGTTCTCTAAGAGTGGGAGGCGATACTACGTGAACAACATCGACAAGACCACCAGATGGGAGAAGCCCAGAGGACCGGCGACGAGTGGTGGGTTCCATCTTTGACTTTCCGGCGTGCCACGATTCCCCAACGCTATGGCTTCCTATGGGTGTGTTCTATACTGCGATGAATACGTGTAGCACAAACCACGACGGAAAGTATTTGCATGGGGGGGGCGTGGTCAACACTTGGGTTTCGGCCAAGTCCAGTCGTGACGCGCCGAACAAATTGGGCGATGTGGTCAGTCAAGTCGTTTCTCTAGCCGATATCGTCGTTAGCGTTTGTTTTTGCCAAAACATATACTCAATATGGTTGGAACACCGCTTGTATGTGTCCCCCATGTCACTCGTTGTATACCTGCTACAGGCCATCGGGTTGCACTATCGTTCGTTTTCTTCTCGAAGCGTGCTACGATAGAGGTGTACATAGGGTATACTTTTTTTGGCTGAAACGTTTTCTGAATGGCCTATTAAAGGCTATTACAGTAGTAGTAAGGGCCCATATTAACGAGTAAAAAACAAATTCAATTTGGGAAAAATAAAATTCAAATTCGCTTTTCATTGGTCAACACACGCACCAGCACCCCCCGAGATCCTAATATTTGGTGCTGGTGCGCGTGTTGACCAATGAAAAGCGGATTTGATTATATATTTTTTTCCAAATTGATTTTTTTCTTTCTTCGTTAAAACGGGCCCTAAAGGCTCCTTAACCCATAATCGTCGGAATGGTGTCATTCTCCATTCTTGTGTTGTAATATGTTCCGTCGTTTACTTTGGCCATGGGATTGTTCGCCGGGTAGCACTTTGTTTTAATCCAAGCTCAATTTTGGGGTCAGGTATAGAGCTCCTCAAGTGACCACCCTCATAAACAACATGGTACACCTGCATTCAGGCTACCGTAGCACGCGTCTCCTCATGAACGGTTTTTGGCTCACTGCGGGTGACTCATTCCACGGTAGGTATATAGGTATAGGGTTAGCAATTAGCTTTTGCCTTCTGGGGCAATATTTTCTGACCGGTTGGGAATAGACAGTTCCACTCTTACACACGTTTTAATCAGTAGGGCTACGAAGCGCAGGGAAATGCTCCGTCGGGCTGCGCGAAGACACTTCTTCCAAGTCATTTTTCGGGCGTAATACTGAGCTACTCACGTGAAGAGCGCATATAATAAGGCACCACCCCTAAAAGGCAGGCATTGGTCAGGTGTAGAGCTCCTTACGCCAGGAGCCCCAGAAACATGTGGGTGCACCGTATCGTATACTACGCAGTATATCAAGTGGTGTCGTCTATGGCACCGGCAAGGTTTCTGGCAAACCGTAGGGCAGCCACACGAACTGCAGCAAAAATAGTCTAAAGCAATAACGTCGTTGATTTCCCCCTCTCGTTTACCTCTGTTGCTGCCGTCTAACCGCGACCATACGACCCTTGCGATACGCAGAAGTACGAAAGCGAGCAGCAAGATTTAGCGGATTAACAGGTGTTCAAAGCTCGCCCTCCGCCACCACCAGCGGTCGAGATAGCGAGGGGGACAGACGGCCACCCCCCAATGGCGCCGATGAAACAGGCAAGCACACGCGGGTACCGCCGGACGTCGTGCATGGCGAGACCGGCGCGGGGCTAGCACCTCCGCCTAAGAGTCTGGTGGTCATCACGGTCGCTAGCAGAGATGGCGTATCTACGGCTCTACGGGCTCGCTCTGTTCACAATCCTAGAACGGGACATTCTCCGGAGGGACCGGAATCGAGTTCGTCAGACCCCCGTGGTACTTCCAACAGCACCGGAAAATCGCGAGACGAGCGCACAGGGCATTTGGGGGAGGGGTCAGCATCGGCTTCGTCAGGTGTCCCCACAGCTTCGAACACCAGTGGTAGCAAGACGCAGGGCGAGCACACAGGACATGCCCGGGAGGGGTTGGCATCGAGTTCGTCAGATACCCGTGCTAGTTCCAACAGCAGCGGAAGAAAGTCGCACCGCGCAGGACATTCCGAGGAGGGGTTAGCATCGAGTTCGTCAAACGCTCGCACTTCTTCCAACACCAGCGACAGCAAGGCGCGAGGCGACCACACAGGGCGTTTGGGGGAGGGGTCAGTGTCAAGTTCGTCAGACGCTCGCACAGCTTCGAACACCAGCGACAGCAAGGCGCGAGGCGACCACACAGGACGTTTCGGAAAGGGATCAGCATCGAATTTATCAGACGCTCGCACTCCTTCCCACAGCACCGGCAGCAAGCCGCAGGACGACCGAACAGGATGTTCTCGAGGGGAATCGGCCTCGGCCCCGCCTGACGCCGGAACAGCTTCGAACAACAATAGGAAGTTGCGAGATGGCGGCTCGAAACATTCTCGGAGGGCATCCACATCAATCTCGGCAGATGCGCGCGATGCTTCGAACGTCAGCGGCGAGTCGCGAGGCGACCACGATATTTCCGTGGAGAAAAGCAGCAGAGCGATCGTACCGCCACCGGACTCAACATCTAGGAACGATCCGCCGAACGCTTCCCGAGGCGGTCGTGCAGCACACAGCGGTCAGAGTGCTGGGAGCCCAACAGGCCAGACGAGGGGAGCCGCTTCATGCGGCGCGATGGAGACGGTAAGTGCAAGACCGATCATGGACATGCTTATCCGTTTTCGGTTTCGGTTTCGTGTGGCAGGAACGTTCCGATTATCCCGCCCTATATAGGCAGCGACTCGGATACCGACGCATGATGTCTTCCTATCAAAATCATGTTTGTGTTATTTCCCAACCTACCCCCGATTATTGGCGTTTGTCGTGTGTAATCAACGGGTTGCGCGGTTTTCAGCTTTTCTAATACCCCGGAGGAATCATCCCACCGTAGGGTTTGCAGCTAGTTTTCGCCTTCTGAGGCAATAATTTCTGACTGACTATCAGTATGCTCCTCAAGTGAACACAAACAACTAGCGGTTGGTATGATACTATTACTGGCGTGTTTGTTTTCTAGGTATATCGCGCACAGCGCATACACACGTTGGTCGGGTTGTGCCCCAACAAAACGTCTTCGAAATCATGGTTCGGGGTGAGGTACTGAGCTCCTACAACGAGGAGCTCATAAAAAATAAGCCAACCACCCTTAGTTACCGTGGACATTGCTCGGAAAACAAGTGTGTCGCACGTCATTGATCTCGAGATGTATGCTCTAACCCTGACCCTACATATCCATTATACCCGACAGACAGTTATGTTTACTACTCGCATTCCAGATGTAACAGGAGCAGAGGACTCGTCCCCTTTAGCACCTCGTCTTGTGTTCGTTTAATAGGCGTCAACGCACAACCCCCCACTCACGAATCATCCAATCATCCGAACGCCAACGCGTGCTCGTCTAAAAATCCAAAATCCTCACAGGCCTCATCGCAGCGGCAGTTGCCGGAGTTACCCGCGTTGGACCCTGGCATATTCGGTAGCCCCGGCGAGACCCGGATTCCGGCCGAGCTCGAGGAAGAGCTCGAGGAAAACCACCCGAAAATAGCGCAACACGAACTGGCGCAGCAGGAAGACCCTCACGCCGTAAACCCGCCGGGTACATTCGCGCAGTCGCTCTCCGCCGGAGTCAACCTAGAACCATCGAAATTGGCGACGGGAATAGGCAAAGGCAGGGGCAAGTTTGCGAAGAAAATGGCAACAGCCCCGGACGCGAAACCGCCACCCAAGGTGTACGCGGGTGATGCGGGAGGCGGGTTTTCCATCCCAGGACGCTTTCCTGCGGGGGACCTGAAGCCTGAGCTGAAGCGGCCTTCTACCAGCGGAGTGAAAGAGCAAATGGGGGGTACTGCCACCAAGATGCTGAACGGCATGATTACTTCGGGCCTCGACATGGTTTGCGCTGGGTGAGAAAGTTTCCTGAGTGACGAACGATAGGGGAGTGCGCGGTCTTAGCGCTGACAGTGGTTGCTCTTGCAGGACTAGGGGCTATGGCCGACCCCGAACATGCATCCCCTAATGCAATGGGGTTCTCGGTCAGCAGCGGTTTACGTAGTATCGGAACGTCCTTCCCCGTAGCATAGCGTTAGGCGTTACAATATGGCTTGGATGCGAGCTGTTCGATGGAGTTGGTATGGTGTATCCTGACGTGTAACCTGACCACCACAGCCAACCGCAGTATATGCATCGTGCCATGTGTAAAAAATGCGGCTCTAGGACAAGACCTGGCCGCCTTCACCAACCCCCAGCACAGGCAAAACGTTTGACTGTAATGTAGAGATTGGTCTCACTGTTCGGCATGCACGTAGCGTACTGTGGCATACTGTAATGAGAGCACGGTCACGGTAGGGGACACGGCGTGCTTTCTACGATAGAGGGATAAGGTACACCTTTTTTTGGCTGAAGCGGTTTCTGAATGACGGGGCTCCATAACCCAAAATCGTCGAAATTTCATTATTGTGTTGCACCATTTTTCATTTTAGGCTTAGGTCGTGGGATCGTCCATCGGGTACTGCAACACTTTTATTTTCCTCCAAAGGCAGGTGGCTTACTATTCGTATAGAGCTCCTCATTTCAGGAGGCTCAGAAAGTGTACTGTATGTAGGCTCCCGCAGTACGCGTTAGGGGTGATACCTAATTTTTCTGGGGTCCTTGCTGAGCTCCTCGCATTAGGAGCTCAATGTCTCACCCGACACATGATTTATTTACCAAGAAAGTTTGCTCGCGCCACCCGACCAAAACGTCTACCAAGTGTGCGCTAGACCTAAAATAACGTTTGTTTTTTCATCCCATTTATTATCTTCGTGCTTCCTTTTTCTCTCCTTTCTAGTCGTAACTCAGATCCAGCGTCACAAAGTAGGCGCTTCTTCCTCCCCCCCACTACGTTTGTGCCTTGCGTTTTTATCGCGAGAAGACTTCATCCCTTTCTTCCCCTCGTCGAATCGCTTCAAACGACCGTACTGGTAAAGCATGAGACTCAACCGGTAGGTAGTTGCTCACTTGAGGACCTCCCAACCGGTCATCGTTTGTCGAGCAAAACCGTGGTACCCCCTTTACCGTGGTACTGCTCTTGAGAATGCACGCAAGAGACAGTTTGCTGATGATGCTTCTTGACATAAAAATGTGAAAAACCAAACCCGACCGCTCTGTGACCCATCCCCTCTCCGCCTTCTTCAAGGATGCACGCTACCGGTGGAAATATAGCGATAGTGCCTGCAATTAACTGCTTGAGGCGCCCTCCCCCCACCTGAGGCGCTCTATACGCGTCGTAGCTCGCCCAGGAACTGGCTTCCACGAAAAACAAAAACCTGCAGACTTATAATCCGATGAGCAATCAGTCCCACGGCCTAGGTCTGGATTGAAAACCAATATGGCATATTTGATTGGGCATTCCCCCCGCTAAAACAAATCCTCAAAAGCGCAACTATCGGTTGCCCTTATCGTAAACTGCTGCGTGCCTCTATCATAGAATGCGTCCAGGGCATCCGCTATCGGTTTAATCTGATTGCCCCCCCCCCCGCTGCCGGCGTCGCCTCTTTCCTCTTTCGGCATTTTTGTTCCGATTATTTTTTTTGTGCTCTGATGCGCAGCGACTGCTGCGAGCTAAAACCGAAGACGGTCGAGAAGGGCGGAATGACGTCGGATGGCGAGCTCGACCTCAGCTTTTCCGACTCTGAGCCCGAGCAAGAAAGCGATGACTCGGACACAGAGTGCGAGGAGGACGTCGAGGTTGAGCTGGACCTCGAGTGGGACGCTGAAGACGTAGTGGAATGGGACGCAGACGACGTGGAGACTGACGAAGAGGAATCAGAAGAAGAGGAATCAGAAGAAGAGGAATCAGAGGAAGGAGAAGAAGACGAAGCAACAGTGGAAGAGCAACAAGACGGGGATTCTGAAGAAAGTGATGAGGAGTGAAGCTAACTGGCCAGCACATTCGATATGGGATGTCCGAACATTAGGTAGCATTCGGACCACGACGTATCCTATTTTCACGGGCACGTTGTTCATGATACCTGGTTGAACATACCGTAGTATCGGGGGCGGGGGGGGGGGGGGGGGGCAGGGGCTCATTCTCGTGGAGGAGTGGGACCGGGAACGCTTTTGGACGTCGGGGGCACGGCAGGAGACAACTGGCTTTGCGGATGCTCCATTAGTGCTAGACTTACGCGGGTAGAGCTTCCCCCCTTGGCTTCCTGTTGCACGAGCTGTACTCCTGTACTTCCGACTTGCCCACCCAACGGCGTTCGGAAGAATAGAACAGAGCAATCTCGGAAGACACAGGCCATTGCTGCATGTACTGTGGGGATGACATAATGTAGATATCGACGGGTTGGTGGCATTTCTTCCGAGTGGCTGCACCGGTTCCCATGGCGATTGGCCAGTGTGGTGTATCCAGGTGTTCACCTCGATTGTTGAGTTGTTTGGTTGCGAGGTGGGTTTCCAGCAAGGTGCATTTTCATTACAGCATTTATAATAGTGCGCGCGTGGCGCATCTCCTTGAGACTGCGGACAACCAGCGGAGCCGTGTTACGGCACGAGAGGTAGCAGGGTTTTTGCCCAAACATGTAATGTAGTAGACGGATGGGGGTCCTAGCCTGAGGAACTATCCGATAAGGCGTGTGCCTCATAAGGCAGGCCTTCTCGTTGGAACGCCTTCCATGTTTTACAACAGTTTTCCTTGTACAGTATATCTACGCCATGGCATTGGTCATCTTGATGTATGTTTTGCCAGCTTTCGGGTGAGATAGAGAGATAGAGAGCTCCTATACGATAATCAAGTATGGAGCCTCATACACAGTTTCGTGCACCCCTACCGATAGAGGTAGTCCCAGTGACGCCTTTTCGGTTCAAACGTTTTCTGAATGATGGGGATTATTAACCCTTATAGGACTGGAGTCCCGTTTTGGGGACAAATCACTTAGAATTAGACTGGTTTGTCCCCAAAACGGGACTGCAGTTCTAAAAGGGTTAACCCAAAATTGTCGAAATTGCTTTTTTTGTTGCATTATTTTTCCTTTTATGCCTATTAATAGGGCGTTGGGATGTTCGTCGGGTAGCGCCTTTAATTTAACCTAATACTGTACAGTAGTACACCTTTATGGGCGAGGTATAGAGCTCTGAAGTGGTCACTCCCAGACACGTTAGGGTGCACCTCTACGGTAGCATGTGCGCCCGTAGCACGTGTGAACCATGATAGTACACTGGCCGAACACCATTCGCGCGCAACATGATTGCCGCAGCGTGCTACTGCTGTGTGTACCACACCGTTCAAAACAGTATTGGTAGCATAGACGACGACGATGGAAGTACAGTGCAATAGACCCAAGGAGCCACGGGACAAGGCACATATAGTATTGGGGGTGGGTCACAGGGAAGGGCGAGGCCGTATTTGTTTTTAACGCTTGGTCGTGACAGGAGATTGGTGAATAAGCGCATCGTGTAAGATTATCATCGCACCATCGTCGTGTGAGGACTAAGGCTGCCTGCCGCAGTAGGGATGGGGGACTCGTTTTTAAGTACGTTTTTTTTACGCCGCTCAGAGCAACTCGGCGGAATGACTGCCCTAGTTATTCATTTGCAGCAAACCCCTTAAGGCATGCGGCTTATTAGGACTGCACTCCCACTGTGGGGATTAAGCACTTGGAGTTAGTGTCATATTTGTGTTTCTGTGCAGTGCAGCACTAAAAAAAGGGTTAATAAGCTGATTTGTTTTTTGGCTCGTCGATTTGTTTATCGCCATGGGGATTACTCGGTGAGAAGGTAGATTGCATCAACAATATGCTGTAGTTTCAGGTTAACATGTGGGTGAGGTACAGAGACGGTTTCCCGGGTGACCTAAACGCGGAAATGGAAATAATCACGGCATCATACCCCCCGCCTACCGTAGCACCAGTCTGAATTTGTAGGGTACCTGGTATGTGGTAAAGTGCCGTGGTTGAGAGTTGCCGGGTAAACTCCCCTGACAGGGTGAGAGTGTAAGAGAAGAAACCGGGGTCTGCAAAAGCGTGTGCCCCATCGGGGGGATAGAGCCTTCGGGTTCCGGGCCAGCATCGCACGTGGCATGCCAACCCCGAGATGTACATATTGACGATTGTTTTGTCCCGTTGCTTGCTGTGTGTGTACGAAGTTCAGTCTGGGCTCAAGAGAGAGATCGGCATGGTGCATCACTAATAAAGGATTTTTTTTTATAATTGCCGGTTTGTGCGTAGGCTGCTGACGAAACCTATTGTACACCTGGCTCCAAACGTGCCATATATATACACTGTATCTTCCATGCCTAACGATGTTGACGCCACTTTCGAGTTCAAAAGGGTCACTTCAATTGTGCGCTGGAGGTGTGAGTACTGCAAGTACAGGTGTAGCCCGCACGACGAAGACATTGTGACGTTAGGCGTAAGCCTGTGCTACTACCTTCCCATGGTAGAGGCTTTACCTGATTATAGTATAGGCTGCATATGGTCTGACCGGCTGAGGTTGTCAAAGTGAGTACCCACTGGTTAGTGCGACACTATTTCTACAATATTTGTGTTAGCACTCCAGTAGCTCTTACAAATGTCGGTCAGGTACGGGATCAACCTTATTCGACCTCATGTTTCGGGTGATACCAGTATAGTGGTATATTGAGTTCCTCATGCGATGAGCTTCAAAGATAAACCGCCACCCCTATAAGGCATTGCTCAACGGTGTGCCATGAACTACTCGCGAACAGTAGGGAGGAAAGAGACTGCTGGACACGCTACGCAACTGACTACACCGAGTCTGTCCTTGTGTCGCCATCTGAAGGCTTCTCGCGATAACAATGCAAAGCACGAACCGTAGTGGGGGAGGAGGGAGAAACACCTACTTTGTGCCCCGGGCCTGAGTTACGACTACGAAGGAGAGATAAAAAGGTCGAAGATAATAGATGGGATGGAAAATCTATATCTACAGTAGTACCGGCCCTCTGACAACAAACCTGAAATCGGGCTCAGGCTAACTTTCTTTTTCGGGGCGCGCGCAAAAGCACACTTTCTTATGCTGTGATTTCTTACTTTGGTCCCCGAGAGGACGTTTTCCCTAGTACAGCTGTACAATGAATGGTGGCTTGGGCCCAGGCCAGCCACAGAAAGGGGTCACTTTCTTGAAGCTTATCCCCTGACTAGCCTGAGATTGTTTTTTTTCAATTATTCAGGCTGGCTTTCTTGTGAGCTCCTTTCTTATCAGCGGGCCGGTACTGTTATGTATACACCAGGTATGCACCTGGTATTCATTTTTTCAGCGTTTGTGTGAGATGGAGAGTTCAAGTGACGAGCGTCGAGAATGTATCGGTGCACCGTTACCGTACGTAGCATGAGTTCGCGCAAACCCAGGGGTGGCGATCAAGTATAGCGAGGACCGCGCTCGCCGTCTGTTGTGAGCACCCAGCCGACAGAGGAGGGGTATGATGCTGCCTGCGCACACAACTTAACCCCTTGCATCGCAGTTCCGACAGCACACAAAACGACTACCCCTTGGCCAGACCCTCGAATTATCTGTGGGATCATGTTGTATCATACTCGTCACTTGTTGTTTTTGTTTTTCTTGTTCAGAGTCCCAACAGGGTTATAATTACTGGCTGTGCTGGCTATACTACTGCACGCAGTGTACTATGCTACACTGTACCTCCGAACCAAATACTTGGCACCTTCGGGATAACCACACGAAAACATTGAAATCCCTTTTACGTGGCTACCTACAACCTATCTCGATTTCCTACGAGTAGAGCAGCAGCCTGAACATTTTAGCTATCGTTTTGGCCGCTGAAACCGTTCTACGAGAGGCAACCGAGATCCGAGCCCTCCCGCGCAACAGCCCCAAGGGCACGACAACTCTTATTTTTGCGATACAGCGACTCGCGTCCAACAGGGTTGTCCCCGACACCTTACTGCACGTTACACTCGCGCACAGGGGTGGACCACATCAACGAGTTACCAGGTAATGCCTTGAGCTATTGTAAACCACAGCAATAGCAGTGGTCCCTCTACTCGAATAGTAGGGCCGGTAGGCGACAGTCAACAACACCGGCGCATTCTAGCGGCAACCGGCACTACTCCGCATACTACCATAATGGCGAATCCCGTATGTGCCAAGCGATCCCACAGACACTATATCGGACAGCCGGCACTATAGAGGGACCTTTAACACTGTGTTATTAATTTCCATCTCCGAACCCCACGACATGGACCCCCCCCCAAAAAACAAACAAATATATGACGGGGCCTTTATCTCATTGCTGAAGGCGCGGGTAAGCAAAACCCGATGGGCGTCGACGAGCAGTGCTAACAATGCTGAGTCTCTGCGCGATACCAATGACTAAGGCATGGCTTATACCGGGGGGGGGGGGGGAGATGACACCTGTGGACTCCGACGGCTTGTCCAGAGACCTTGAAAGTAAAGGTGATTAAACAACAAAAAATAAACGCGTGGGGGAGGTTCCCGCTATTCACTGAAGGTGGCACACATATCCTTTTCTGTATCGCTTCAAGGCCGATAAAAGGAAAAACATCAAACAAATAAAACTTGGAAAACTAAAAGTGGTATATACGAGCAATCCCTCAATTTATGCACCGTACCTTCGTACTTAAAAAAGTTTGTCTCGTCGTAGCCATCACCTAAACGCGCCATATTTCTACCTTAAAAAAAAACATATTGTCGTACCAATCATCTCGTGCGTCATGCTTTAAAAACAAATCGTCCTCAAAAACAGCCTGGAAAATCATGCGTGAGCGATCCTCCCTTAAACATCAAGTTACGTATTCAGCCTGCAAATATACCCCGCAGCCAATTGTCTGCCGAACCCGAGATTTGCAGGCGTATATACTCCCTAATCGGCATGAACGGGAAACCTGTGCGTTTCCAATCCAGTTACGGTTAACCATCTACCGCTAGAACATACTTTATGGTTAATCATCTACCGCCGGTGTACTACCACTATGGTTGTCCATCTACCGCAAGATCAAACAGACTACAGCAAACCAAACACGGGAGGTAATTACCGTGTGCCGCTGGATTAGTTACCGTACTAAAATCGGACTACCAATACATTACCACTCATTTGTTTACCACCAACGTGCGTTTCCGCCAAATATTTACCGCGAGTCCACGTTACCGCTCCAAGTAACCTCTTGCTCACTAGCTTGTCTCCGACGCATACTTAGAGCTAGTGGTACATCAGGAGTCGCACCAATTTTTTCGATAAGCCTCTTCGCTCTAGGAACTCCATACCACGGCTAAAACTTACTGCGAACCGCGGGCACATGTTGTAGGCTTAACCTGACGAAAAGCTTCATGGCCTTGGTGTACAACGAATAATCTTGAACCATACAAATGGGATACCTAGTATACCGGGTAGGTCTTTCAGTTGAGGAGTATACTAACAGCCAGTTAGAAATATTCCAGCCAAACCGTACTCCCCCCTAATATCGTTAGCACACGTCTCAGAAATGTGCATGAAGTTCAAAGGGGATAGCAGAGTCGACGCCAGCCGTCGGGTTCCGGGCTTCGAAACCTGTCGGGAACAATGTTCCCTGAATGCCCCCCCCCCCCCCCCCTCCCATTTGGTTTCCCAACAATATATATATCAAACTGATACACGGCAAGACGTCTCAGGCCATCCAGGAGGCCATGAAAACCAGCGCTATGACGCGTGTACTGCGTACTGGTATTCCTCAAAACACATCGCACATAAAATGACGGACGGGGTAAACCTAGGGACTACAGCCCGTATACGGTTTTAGCGTTTACCGCCAGAATGTTTACCGCCGAATCAAAAACCAACTTTACCACGCTGGAGAGTTACGGTCGCGTTCCACGACCACATCACGTGTACGTTCAACAAACGTCCTTCCCGTTTACCGCTGGGAAAGTAACGTCTAACAGTGAGAATAGCATAACAGCGGTTTTGCAGCACCGCCGTGTTCCGGTGCCGTTTCTGTGGAATCTTAAATTACCGCCGTACGTATATAAGAAAGTGTGTTCCTTTCCCGCCTCGTTTCCGTCTGAACATGTCGATCTTGAAGAGTACCCTGCATATTGTGCAGCTCTACTCACACCATCGATGGGAGGGAAATCACAACCGAAAGGGTCTAACCACCACAAAATAAATGTTCACCTATCCCTTATTGGTACTCATAGCCGTCCTGTGCATTGTCACCTTGTCTGGGACTGCCTGGAAGCACCTTTTCTCGCAAATATGCAGACACGAGTACCGGTGTACACCTCGTGATGCGTCGATATATACAGCGTCACTGGGGGCTTGTCGCTGTGGGCTCGACATCCGAGCTTGCCACTACGGGTAGGGCAGCCGGGCTGCCTACTGCTGGCTCGACAAACGACGTTGGTACTGGGGACTCAACAGCCGCACTGGCTTCTGCTGGTTGAACAGCCGGGCTCGCTGCTGGGGATGGGACGGCTACTGTAGCCTCGACAGCCGAAACTGGAACGGGGGACTCAACAGCCGCGCTGGCTACTGCGGGCTGAACATCCGGGCTCGTAGCAGGGGATTCGACGGCCTTGCTCCCTACTTCCTGTTGAACATCCGGGCTGGCAGCAGGGGATTCGACGGCCTTGCTCGCTACCGCCTGCTGAACAGCCGGGTTCGTCACTGGGGATTGGTCAGGCTGGCTCGCTACTGCGGGCTCTACAGTCGGGCTCGGTACTGGGGCCTCTACATTTTGGCTCGCTACCGGTGGCTCGACAGTCAAGCTCGCCGCTCGGGGATGAACAGCCGGGCTTGCTTGTGCGGACTCGGTGGTCGGGCTCGCTTTTGCGTGGTGAACAGCCGGACTAACTACTGCGGGCCGAACAGTCTTGGTCTCGACGGCGGGCTCGAAGGTCTTGGTCTCTTCTACTCCGAGCTGAACAGCCGGCCTCTCTTTTACAGGCTGGCCAGCCCGACTCACGACTGCGGGCTGAACGGCGGGGCTCGCCACTCGGGGTCGAGCAGTCCCACTCACTACCGCGGGACGAACCACCGATCGCTCCACGGCTACATGTGAGGAAGATGCCGAGCTCGGTACCACAGTCTGGACAGGTGGGGCCGTTGGCGGGGGCCGGGAAACCGGGCTAGCGGGCCGCGCTGGGGCACGAGCAACCGGTCTCGGTGGTTGCGGCATCGAGCCGCCGCTGATAGGCATGCTGCGGCTGTTCATGCCCATGCAATTGTGCACGCACTTGTAAAACGGACCGTCGCCGGATCCACGGGCGAAGACGAGGACGACTCCGGCCTGAATCATGGCCAGCAGCACGGCGGCCACGGCCGTCCCGAAGGTGGCTCCAAGCTCCGGGTCTTGCACGAACGTTGTGCTTGCTGCGGCGCGGACATGGCGGGGGTGAGAGGGACGTGTTTAGTGTGTGGCATCCCATCGTCGCAGATACTGTAGGCTAGCTTCATCCGTCGGTAGACGCGTGCCACGATAAGGGTAGCACGTTTCGACCGTTTCGTTTTTGACCGTTTCGATTCTGACCGTTTCGTTTCTGACGGACCGGACTCCTTAACCCCAATTTCGTTGAAATGCCATGACTGTGACTGTAGTGTTAATAAAAAGCATTGCTATGATATAGCAGGTACTTACTGAAGAGTAGGCTTCGGGATTGGTCATCGGATTGCGCTTTTTTGTTTTGGCTTTTTATCAAATTAGTTTTTTGGGTGCGGCACAAACAGTATACAGCTCTTCGAGGGAGGTGCGTCGGGAATTTAGGCGCTACCCCCTGTAAGGCAAGTAGCACGCGCCGGTAGGGTTTGTGTACGTCTAGGCTCAATGACGTTATGATAGGTTGAACTCCTCAAGTAAACAAACAACCACCGGTCGACAAGGTAATTTTCCTAGAATATTATGATTGTCCTTCCCATCTCCGACAATGTGTAGCGTGAGCTTTAACGTTCATAACTCAAATCACTCCAAAAACAAAACACACGAACAAAAGAGCTCTCTCCAAAAATTCTACTACTGTACTCCCTTCTCTAGCTATATTGTTTTCAAGACTACTGCAGTAGTGCACACAATGTTGGTCCGGTTGAGAAGGACAAACATTTCTCGAAGTTATGATTCGGGTGTGATGTCGAGCTTCTCACGTGAGGAGCTCACAAACGAAAACGCCTCCAGATGCATGCTACGATATAGAGGTGCACCATGTTTTTTTCTGAGCTCCTCACTTAAGGAGCGTCATACCTCACCGAAAAAAACGATTTTGGAGGGAAATAAAAGTGCTGCCGGATGAGAAATCTCATGACCCAAGTATACTCTGAAACAATATTCGTCACAAAAACGAAAGTCCGACGAATTTGGGTTAAGGAGCCCGATCGTTCAGAAAACGATTCAGCCAAAAACTGCTACCTCTACCGTAGCACGCGTCTCCACACGAAACGTTCTTCGCACAGAGTCCATCTGTTTTACGTTAAACGGCGTCGAAGTGGTCTAGGGCTAAAGGCGTTCACGTGCCGTACGTAGTGAACAATAGTTGCACATGCTTCCGTGGATGCTACTGGACATGCTCCCAGGTAGAAACATAGTAGCATTGGTACAGATGAGGTCTATACTAATAATACTGTAAGTCAAAACCTGATTTTGGAGGCAATTGGAGGCAAGCACAAGTGCTACCTGATGAAATATCTCACGGCATAGGTACACAACGATTTGTTTTAGCATCACAATAATGAAATTTCGACGATTTTGGGTTAAGGAACACGCTAATAGTCACTCCGAAACATTCCCACCCCAAAAATGCCACCTCTATCGTAGCACGCGTCGGAAGGGGTACAATACCTTTTCTTAATCACTGATTTTCTGACTGGCGGGGTTCCTTAACTGAGGAACTACCGAATAAGGCATGTGCCTTCTAAGGCAGGATAAGCCATCTGCCTTGTAAGGCATGCCTTATTGTCAAACCAGATTTGTTTTACAATATAATCCGAGCAATACCTACAACAGGCCGAAGCTAAGCGTCCGCTCATGTTTATGAAAATCAGTTTTTTTAGGGAGGGAGATGTCGAGCTCCTATACTACAATCAAGTGATTATCATAACCTCAGAAACAATAGGTGCTATATCTATACAGCCCCTCTACCGCCCTCTACCGTGGCATGCACCTCGCCACGCAAAAAACGCTCACCGCCAAAGCCAATCTCCGTCTTCTCGATGATGATGACGATCACGAACGCCGTCATCTGGAAAAGCGCGTAGACAGTCATCAGCGTGCCCGCGGCTATCCCGAGCGAATAGGTGGAGCAGAATTTTCCCGCGGCGGGTCGGAAGAGGGCGACCACAATTAGCAGCATGGAGACGGACACAACGGAGACTGCCATGAACTGCAACGCCGTGAAAGCGATGTCTGCTCGGGCAATAGACCAAGGCGAGAAGGGGCAGTCCGGACAAGAAACACGAAACAGATTAGAAGTGGTTACGAGGCCGTGGACACATCCGCAAAACGAGAAGAAACTATTCACCCCCAAGGTGTAGAGGTGGGTGAGGTTTAGCGCTCCCCAAAGGCGGACCCTCACAAATGGCCGGTATTATACCGTGGCACAGGTCAGCTTTGGAGCAATGCCTTCAAGGGTTGGTGCCTTATTTTCTGAGCCTCACACACGAGGAGCTCAATATCCCACCTAAAACATGACGTCGAAGAAATTTGTTCGTGCAAGCCGACCAATATTTGTATGCGCTGTATGCGCTAGTTCTAGAAAAAAACTACCAAGTACACTACGTAGTAACAGTATGGTACCAGTTGGCAGTTACTCACTTGAGGATTTCAACCAGTGCCAGAAAGTACTGCCTCGGGAGGCGAAGACTGATTGCAACCCCTTTATGGTATACCGTGGAATATATGTGCGGTACCAGATAAGGAATGATCGAGACCCAACCTGCCGGTGGTAATCCACTCACAGAGATTGCAGAAGTCGTCGCTCCGCACGTTGTCGTAGCAGTCGTCTAGAATGAAATCGTCGCCTGCAGAAAAATGCCTGACATTGGTGAACCATCGATCGCCCACAGAGACCTTCGGTTGAAAACCGGACACGTTTGGATTGTTCGTTATACATTGGAGTGGAGTGTAGGTTCGGGTGAGCTAAATAACGGTTACAAAAGTGCTCACTCGATGTTTTAAGTACATGGCGGGGGTGCCGAGTGCTCCGGAAATAAATGGTGATGAGATCACTATCGTACACCGAAGTACATACTCTTACCAGGCACATTGTCCGCGTGAAGTGACTACTGCTGCTGTGCCTCTTGGGTCACTTCAGCCACGTAGCGGTTTAAGTAAAGCTGTTGGGTAGTGAAATCAAGCAACATGGATTCACAAATTTTTACACTATCGCGGTACCCCTAGGGCCAACCCATTTGTAAAGGCACGTTGTAGGCGACTTACAGGAAGGGGCGTTAAAAAAACATAAACGAACATATCAGGACATATGCAAACTTTACAGCTGCGTTGGGGTTTACGTATAGCCTCACACGGTCCAGGGACCTTTATTCCTTTGGCGGTAAAATTAAAAACGGGTGATGAAACAATTATGGCTCACTTCACAATAGTAAAGATGAGCTTCGACGAAATCCTCGAGCTCACAGCTGTTGTTTTTTTTTTTTTTTAATAACAGTATAGGAAATGTACACCGCACCCGAAAATAACTGTTTTTCGAAAAACATACAAGGGCTGCACGCCCGATGAAAAATTCCATGGCCCAAGTATACAAATAGACACACACTTCCTGAATTCTACAGCCTCAGATTGTGTCCCCCTCATACGGGATGTACATCCTACATGAGGACATATAAAATCCGTAAGTACGCGCGATCGAAGTATTACACTCAGCTAGCAAAGATGAGCTTCCACGAAATCCTCGAGCTCACAGCTGTTGTTTTTTTAAATTTTTTAATATACAATGGAACAAAATGCAACACGCGAACGAAATTTTGAAGATTTGGGGTGAAGGAGCCCGGTTCTTCAGACAGCGTTTTAGCCAAAAAACGGTATACCTCTACCAAAGCACGCGTCGACTATTGATCGCTCACGGTTACGGCGAGCACCCAGATGACCCAACTCAGCGTAGCCGCCAACCAGAAGGTAAAGGACGGTGTGCACGCCATGTGTGGTGTGCACGTGCAGGTAACCCCCGTTGGGGCATTCTGCATGACACACGAACGATGCCGGCAGAGTCAGCGTGAGAAGGATGAGCGGGAACGCCATCAGATGGGCCTTCGCATTTTTGGGACGGCATTTTAATCAAAATAAGTGATTTATTTACCGTGTCGTTACTGCTGCTGCTCCTTATATATAGCACGGGGACATCTCCAGCACTGCTTGCTGTGGGTCAGTTGGACGCTTGTTGGGGTGTCTGAGCGGTGTGGTTACACGTATAGAAGTACAAGCAGTTACCTTATGATCCCTGGTGAAATCGAGTATTGCACGTACATGGCTTCGCAAACGATATCCGTGTAGCCTTGCCTTCCTCACACGAGCTACGGTAATCGACGGTATTTTCGTGGCAACCGCCTGGCCGAGTAATTTAAAATTGATTGCGACCAGAGCAGTACGGGCTGCTGCGGAACCGTTACAGTATCGAAGCGACAACAACAGTCCCTGATACTTTTGGCCTGTGGCTACACTATATTGCGAGCGAAAGAAATCAGCGAATCAGCGCCCTTTCTAACCTCTAGTGTCCTACGAGCACGCACCAGACGTGTCGCTACCGATGAACAAAGCACACGGTGCTTGTCAAGTGCAAAGTGTGTGGTGTGTGGTTTCTTCCACTCCTACAACAATATTACGATAATAACACACCTGAGTCGCACTAGCGGGAGGCGTGTACGGGGGTGGGTCGCCATTCGGGGAAGCCGGTTCCGACGGCAGTGGACGCTTCCGTCGGTAGAGAATACGCAGAGAGCAGTCGCGTGCACGAACGATGCATCGTTTAGACATGAGGCAAGCGCGAACTTGATCCCGGAGATAATACTGAAGGACTAATGCGTAATTGTTGTTGTTCTTGTTGTTATTGTCGTTGTTGTTGTTGTTGTTGTTGTTGTTGTTGTTGTTGTTGTTGTTGTTGTTGTTGTTGTTGCTGTTGTTGCTGTTGTTGTTGTTGTTGTTCATATTGTTGTTGTCATCGTTGCTGTTGTCGTTTGCAGCATGGACCCGCCAACCAGAAACGCCTGCGAGCAAGCCCGAAACCTTATTGTACGACGCCAACCCCGAGCAGGTTATTACAGTTGTCTAGTACTCGCCGCCCAGCAGTAACTCGAATTTACCAGGTACTCTGCAGTAACCAATTAATTCCAGTCTAAAGGCAAGAGTGAGCTCGGCTTCCTACTGGGTCGTTCTTGCTCGTGCGCCCATACTCTATCGGTAGGTGTGTCTATTTACGACAAACGCCCAACATATATTTTGTGACGAATCGCGATAGAATTGTAAAGGAATACTTGCGATTCCGCTGGGCTTGATGCGAAGATCTGCCTTGTTAATGAAAGGGCATTTGACAAAAAGGGGGGCACCCCCCATATACCGTAACAAAAGGGGGGACACTACAAAGCACCGGCGGCGAGGTTATCGTTAAAAAGGCGGTGATCGACACCAATCCAACGGCCCAGCGCATTAATTTTAACGGTATACTTATAGTCATATATATATCAACCATCACTCTGACCGAACAGCTCAACAGCTCACTTCCTGGTACAACAAAACTCTCCTCTCCTTTACGCCATGGTACGCACCCGATATACACGTATGCGTATCCGGCGGTACCGGCACTACTATAATACATGTACGTACAGCAGCCAGCAGTAAGTATCCTTTGGTACGTACATATTTAGGTATACCCGTATGCATGTTGGTGATTTTTGAGGACCACAGGGCACAGGGCGCCAACCAATGTTGTACTCGTAACGCATTGATTTGCAGGGCCACATCTGAAAACCACGATTGATTCTGAACCAGATGTGCTCGTCACAGGACCTTGTCTCGTATATTCTGTGCAGGCAGTACTCACGGAATCATTTGTGATATATACGTACATCACGTATTATGCTGATCTGCTGACCACGTTTGCCTAGGTATGGGCCGTTGGTTTTTTCGACGTTAGACGTCGTCTGTTGGGCGTGCAACAACAACCAGAACATGGAGTGGTCACTTACCCGTGGTCTTTTTGACACAGAAAGGGGGATATCTCTCCGCAGCGTGACAAAAAGGGAGATGTTACGTAAAAAGGGGGACTTTCCCGAACTAAGTAGATGGAAAGGGGGATACCCTCGCGTAGGCATAACAAAAAGGGGGATATGCCCACCCCCCCCCTTTTGATCGCTCCCGTTCGCCCGCTAAACACATGGCAAAAAACAAAAAGGCTGTGGATGGTAGGGAGATGCCATGTGAGTGTGGCAAACGCATCAGGTTTACATTTCGAGTCGATTTGACAGAGTACATAGGCGTACCCGGCGGCGAAAACCGATGTCTCCCTTTTTTCCACGATATAGGGGGGGGGGGGTACCCCTTTTTGTAAAATCCCCTTAATGAAATAACGTTATTGTTACAGCTTATAGGTTACGCGTTGGGTTCATAGACCACGGGGGGTCTAAAAGTTGTGTACCAGGTATGACTCAAAACAATACTTGTGCAAGAGACTTCGCATTCTAAAATGTTCTTGCAATGTGTCCCCATTCAATTAATCGTACAGTACATGACACGCCTATTATTACAAAAAACCAGCAATAAAAAAGGCAGGCTGATATTTGAAGGAACATAACAAAATCGGGAGTCGTTGCGCAGAAGTTAGCGTATAACACCTCCCATTCTCAAACAAGAAATTAGTCCTGGATCGGATTTTCTTTTTTTGGTTCGGTGTCCTGTACTGTTAAAGTTCAGAATGTAATGTGTCATTTGCCACGTGCGTGCCAATAACCAAAACACGACAAAATACCAGAAAACCCATACCGCGAACATATTCCAAAAAGCGCAAGGCGAGCACACTATTATAATAATACCAATAATAGTATTCGTATTTTTATTGTTTTACCACGAACGGAAATATACGCTCCAGACAGGGGCGTCCAGAAAAAAGAGAAAACGACACACGACACCGCCAGAGGTCGGAATAGAAAACCGTTGCAACCGTTGTGATCACATGATGAGGCCGGATATTATGCAGTATTATTTGTGTGATTGAAAACGGAAGGAAGTCGGATTTTTCACCGGCAACAAATCCCACCACATCGTTATTCGGTGTGCCATCTTATCGTGATTTTGATTTTATTTCATGGGGGAACCAAGAAAATCAGAACATAACTGAGATTTTGAACTCCACGACACGAACGAGTGGTCTACACCGGGTTGGGCGATCAACCTTCACCACCAGGTCCTCGAAGACAGGGAACGGACTGGGAACCTCCTGCGGAGCTGCGTAAGGGCTTGTCTAGTCGCTGTGGGCCAGCAAGGAGCTCTCGCTCTCACGGAGCATGAGCTGCTGTAGCGGCGGTCGTGGTCAGAAAAAAAGTCGTGAGATTGTTTTGATTATTTGTATTGCCCATGGCGCAGCTGCTGCTGGGCGGCCACAACACATGCGATGGTGGCCAAGGTGCTGATGCTTTCCCTCTCCCTGGTGTGGTCGATGCACGAGTGCTGTGTCCCAGCTGTGTACAAGAGTAGCCAAGCACGTAGCGCCGTGATCCGTCGTGAGCCCAAAGTCTATAACCCATACAAAATTGTATAATGCCTCCGAGGTCTCGTGCAAAAGCGTTTTCTATCACTTTCTGAAATATCACCAGGTGGTTGAAAAAGGCCGCCAAAAACAACCATTTGGTCAGATTTTATCGACGATAAAATCAAGGAGGAACATTTTTTCCACCAAACAGGCCCCATAAGACGCGATTTTGATCAAATCTGATAATATTTGGGACTAGATACCCCGAAACCTCCGTAAAGTTTGATTTAATCACCAAAGTAATACTGCATAATATCCGGCCTGAAAGAAGAAAACGGAAAAACAAATTATCCTTATTTTCATTTTTTTTCACTCGGTTTTAGTAACCCCCCCTGACGAACAAAAAATTATGTGAGATGTCGAAAAAACAAAATTCGACCACCCTCGCTCCAGAAGCAATTATTTTCAATCTAAAATTGCCAAAAACAGCCCTTTTCCTTCGGGAGCCCACAAACCCCACCGCGATCGAACAAGCGCAGGCCTATCGCGCGCATGCCATTTGTACCAGGTATGGGGTATGATACAAATCATGTCACATCATATTCCACAGAAAGTTCTGGATCCCATCATTTTTCCTCGATCTCATCAGAGGCCATAAGACACCATCTTCTGACCATAGTTAAACGAAGAAGTCGGATCGAAACTTCCAGGGATGTTTGACGCAATGTTATTATCACTACAGGAAAAAAAACGTGGTCCGCCGGTCGGAACACCAAAAACAAAAAAATATAAGAAAGTCGTGCTTGCGGTGTGGCCACGATTCCAGTAGTGTTCACCTACAGTTCGCGTACGTACAAGTGTAGTATTAATAGTGGTCGAGGGAATTTTAATTTTTCATTTTTCCTAGAATTTTATTATTACTAACGTGGAGTGGACAATTGTGGTTAAAAAAAAAAAAAAAAAGTGGACAATTGTGGTCCGTAGGTTCGGAATCATATGGATAACATGCGATATCGGCGCAACCGCCGTGTTTGTCGCCCACTGCTGTTGGGCCGTTCTGGGCCGTTTAGGATCCGGGTTAGGGTTATAGGGGTTGTGTTGTGGCCCCTTTCTAGCCCGTTTTGGATCCGGGTTGGGGTCGTGTGCTGGATATCGACGGGTATTCGTATAATATATATACTCGTACGTATATATTATACCAGGTTGTTGTTGTTGTTGTTGTTGTTGTTGTCTTCACATTAAACCCGTTCTTTCTACTCAACCACATCAGTACACCCAGTGCCTGTCCTGATTCCCAATCCTAGAGAGATACAAATTCTGTGGTCACAGACTGTGAAACAGAGAAAAACCAAAACAAATTAAACGCAAATTAATGGGTAAAGCAAGTGAGATGCGTAACGTATCGGGTACGAGAACACAGCGACACGAGCCGAACCAAAAAATAAGAACAAAAAAGACAAAATAAAACAAGTTTTGAAATGAAACAGAATACAAAGGTATACTAGTATATATTTATTTTTTTAAATATATATATTACAGAATGAACGGGTTGATGTGAAGATAAGGAGAGCATAAGAAGAGCAGAAGAAGGTGTCTGATGCCTTCGGCCTGCTTGTTGCCCTGTCTCTGTGTGTGTGTTCTTCACAATAAACCTTCCTTTCTACCCGTCGACATCCAGCACACCCAGTGTCCGTGCCGATTCTTCATCCTAAAAAGGTACCAGTTCTGTGGTCACAAAACTACGACATAGAGATACTACACTCAGTGCAGTAAGCAGAGCAGACAATGCAACTCCATATACGACTGGCAAGACCTACCCTACTAGCAATCCAGGTGCATGCAAGAGAAAAAAAGAAAAAAAAGAAAAAAGCGAAAATAAAAAATAATAAAAAGTAAATATACTGAAGCAAATCAACAATCAAGCAACCAAATAAAAAGCATGACGAAAAAAGAAAGAAAGTGTCGTGCTTCTCCCAGAGGAGATGCGACCTCCAATAAAAACCAAATGAAATGAAAGAAAATGAAATGGACCGAAACAGATCCAACAGAGCAAGACTGAGAACGACAGGATAGGACAGCCAGCCGGAGCACACCAAAGGCCAGCCGAGGCAGGTTTGTGCCCGTAGTACAGGCAGGTTCTACCAGCTAGTCGGTCTGGCACCTACTCTGTTTGCCGTCTCTTTCCTGCTTTCGTCCGTCCTGGTTTCCCTATGACCCCCCCCACCCTCCGTCTCCCTTCCCTTGGGCGCCACGTGATGCCTTCAGTCTTTACTGTGTTACCCCGTTATCACCCGATTATGTTGTATATACCTGGTAGTGGGTAGAGGGTACAGCAGTAATACTGTTGTTGTGACCCGAGATCTTTTCTGCGAATTTTCTTCTTCCGCGTCCTTGTCCCCTCCGATTGTTTTTTTTTTTTTTTCATCCCATTCATAATCTTCGCATTTCCGTCTTTCTCCCGTGAATTCAGATCCGGGGTCACAAAGTGGGCTCCTCTCCCTCCTCTCCCCCTACGGTTCTTGCCTTGATTTTTATCGCGCAGAGGATCCAGTCTTCACAACGCTCGTCGATTTTTCATCGAATTTTGCTAACTCACGCTCTCGCGCTTTCAGATAGTCAAGATTTTTTTTTGCGAGGAAAAGTCCCTACGAGCATGCACACGGGGGGGCTCGAACTCGTGACCTTGACGCTAACAAGCTTCGTGGTTACCAGCTAGCCCACCGGGGCGACCGGCTTTCCGATTGTGTGTATATGGTTGTATGTATAGTATATAAAGGTACGTGTATGTGATCCCACATTACTCCGTGTATGAAATACGAGTGAGTGAGTATTTTAATTTTGTATCGTTTCGAAGTTTCAAGGGACGAACACAGCATCGGCAGGTGCTGCATACCGGTGACCGGTGCTACGGTGCTGCATACCGGTGACCGGTGCTACGCCCATAATTTCTGGCCTGGGAAGTCTACACTCGAGCTCGTATTCATAGCTTCCGGTAACATATTGACCACCGCGATCGAAGTATTACACTCAGGTAGCAAAGATGAGCTTCGACGAAATCTTCGAGCTTACAGCTAGCTGTAGTTTTATATTTTATTTTTCAAATATACTGATGTTATAACATGTGGACTCGCATCCACTTCGTACAACACTGACCACTGACCACTGACCTCCCATGTTGTGGTCTGAGTCCTGTGATTGCTGTAATATGTGCGCCCCTTAGAGTCCTTCTTCTCGGACCAGTACTCGGGTAAAGGCGCTGTTGCTGCCGGTGGCATAGTCCTCGTTCCTGACCACACAGAGTAGAGACGGGGGTGCGGTTTGAGGAAGGGTGGTGGTGCACGTCGTCGAGTAGATCTCTCTCTTTACCGGCAGTCTTCATACTAAATAATAAGGGATACAGGCAGGGGGTAGTTCATGTATCAGGTATACATAACATGATACAGGTATACATTATTCTCGTGTTTTGCGAAGACATTTACAGCAGTACAAGACACCCAAGGACACCTTAAAAAACAGGAAATGTGGTCCAGGCTGGATTTCTTGTTTGAAAGAGGGTGCTTCCTTCACTACTTTCAAGATAACGACTCCCGATTTTCTTGTTTTACTCGAAATCTCAGCCTGGTTTTCTTATTATTACTCGTAGGTGTCCTGCACTGTACTTGGAATAATACCAACTTATCGAGTAGGTTATCTCCGCCCAGCACTCGGGTAACGTATATAGCTGTTGGTGCGGATCGCTACTCTTCGTTGGACCTTGCTATCAATAACGCCTACGTTTTGTATATACTGTAAGTAAATTGTAATTTTCTGGCCACAGTAGCAGAGTAGTAGTAGCTCTACGTTCATATGATATGCATTAATTTATGATATGATATATTAATCGTAAGGTGTACAGGTGCGGTAGCAGACAGGGGTGTGCCAGGTGGCGTGCGCGGGTAAATTTCAAAATGCCTTCAAAATGTGAACCATTCAAATGGGCCGTATCTTGAATTTAATAATCTAAGTAAAGGCCAAAATAAATGTCGTTCGTAGCCCAAACCTATCGGGTCCATTCTATCCGCTCAGTACTCGGGCAACGGCGCTGTTGGTGGAAGTAGTTGTGCATACAGCAGCCGTATACGTACAGGTATGTAAGCAGTATTTAATATTAATAGTACTCGTTGGTTTGTGCCCCTTTAGCATTGCCTGCTGTACTTTCTTCCTTCAAAATTGCCCACCCATCACGTTTCTTGGGGACAAAAACTACGCGGAATTACCTGGTAGGTTAAGGTAGGTTCGTAATACTCGTAGTGCGTACTTAGTGAAGGGAGCAATTTTTTTTTAGGGAAAAACAAAAAACGGTATACCTAAGGCCTTTTGAGCCATTTATAGGTATACTAAATATTGCACTCGGGGGAATACTTTTGTTGATCCTCCCTCTCATTGGCCAGTTGCCGATCGTACCTATCGTTGGCTGAAATGTTCCAGGTACACCTCTTTGTGGCTACTCAAGTTGGGCTTCACCTATTTTTGGCTTCGATTGTACCTATAAAATGGCTCATTTGCAGCTCATTTGAACCCCTTTCGTGCAAAATATTAAAACATGGACACAGGGCCGTCGCGATCAGGTGACCCGAGTTATCAACAAAACATACGAACATGTTGCGAAATCGCCGTTTCCGTTTGTGAGGGGGAACGTTTATTGTAACAGAGTACCGTATACACTCAGTAAGAATTCAGTAAGAAACTGTGCTGTTGGCTAGGAGAGCTTTTTTTCTTTGGCAATATAGGCCTTACGTATAGACACAGGCTGAGCCGTTGATGGGTAAAAAATAAAAAAATAGGTGAAGCCCAACTTGAGTAGCAACATAGAGGTGTACCTCTAACATTTTCACCCAACAATAGGTACGATTGGGCGCTGGTCAATTAGAGGGAGGACCAGGAAGTATTTTCCCGAGTGCAATGTGTAGTGTACCTATAAATGGACTAAAATGCCTAGGTATACCTATATTTGGATTTTGCCCTTTTCTCCCAAACGCCACACTTTTATTTTCGAGAGCCCAGACAGGGTACGGTATTCTAAAACCAAGTGAAAAATAAAAATAAAAATAAAATCATTTTCTCGATTCGTATATACAGAAACTCCAACACTCCGATATGTTTTTCAATCTTGTCTTTTTGTTGGAGTGTGGCGTCTGGGATCCCGATCCGCGTGGCTTCCCAGTCGTATCATGTATCATACGTACTGCGTTTTTTGTTTCTTATATACCTGGTACACCTTGTTCTCTGACACCTGGTCAAAACTGAAAAAAAATATCCCACACTAAATCCCAAGTATTTCCCCCAAAAAAATGTGGGACCGGTTCTTAAGCAGTTAGCCACCAACACTGCTACATACCAGGTAAAAGGTTGAGATCGGGGGTTAGAGTCTCCGTATGGAGATTTTTACCATCAAATGCTTGTTAAATGACATCAACTGTCGAGAGCGCCTACTGCTGTGAGTATACACGTATGTGGGAATTCGACGAGGGTCGACAAGGGAAGAAAGCGCCAAAATATTCTAGCGATAAAAATGCAAGACACGAACAGCACAGCTCGTAGTACGCGACAGATACTAAGAATCTCTTATTTTTGGCCAGACTGGAATTCTTATTATTATGTAAGACTGGGTGTGTTTCCCACTATTTTCCGAAGAGGTCGCATTATTTCCCCCCCGCCAAATCTCGCCTCAAATTCATTCTTAATTATCTGTCGCGTACTACTGCTGTACTGCTATTATGCTGTATACCTGGTGTATCATAGGGCGGGGCCTACTTAGTGACCCCGGATCTGTGTTACAATTACGAAAGAGAGGGGAAGAGAAAAATAAAAAAAGAGGGCGAATATATTAAATGGGACGGAGCAGGAACAACAAATAAAAAAGACCTGGCGTGTCATTGTACTGTACATATAGCAAAGGGTTGGGGTCCTTTTCTCAGTGAGAACCTCGTATACATATATATATACAGCAGAGCCGTAGTACATATATATATATAGCTGTCTGCTGTCTCGTATACAGGTACCAGGATCGGTGCACGCAGAGTACAGTCCGCGAGTACAGGAGGGGCAGTCGTGGTACTATCTGTGCTGTGTACGCACAGGAGCGGTAATAACAGCAAATAATCGCCGACTCTTTCCCCGGCTGCGCGGCGGCGCTCAACACATGGTTCACGGCTAAGAAACTGCTGCTGCTGTGTGAGAGGGCACAAGAGCAGCAGCAGCAGTAGTAGCACAGTAGTAGCAGCTGCAACAACAGCAGCAGCAACAGCAGCAGCAGCAGCAGCAGCAGCAGAAGCAACAGTCGGTGGCGTCGAGTTGTTGCAGGGATGCGGACACGCAACGAACGAACCGCAGCTTTTTATTTTGTGGGCCCAACCGAAATGAGATTAGAAATACATGAAAACAATACGTACAACTGAAAACAATGTGAGCTCACAGAGGGCTTACCTCTCCGCGGAATACCCCGTTGGGCTCTCCTCTGCCTCCCTCTGCTGGCTTTCCTCCGTCCAACCAGCCCACGCGTGTGTGCCGCTCAGAGGTATCGTATCTCCTCCAGGGCTCGGGTAGGTGTCCAATTGGTGGTCCTTTCAAGCGGGTGACAGTTGCTGGTTCTGGCTCTTGCGCTTGTTGGTGTGCGTCTTAAAAAAAGCTCACTGCTGCTGCTGCTGCTGTGCTCGTGCTGTGTGTGTTGTGTGCTGTCTGGTGTGCTCTCTCCCATTTGTTTCATTTTATTGTTCCACACGGAAAAAGGAAAAAGGGAAAAATCGAAATTCTCCCTGATCCCGGTGCAGGCTTTTTGCAGTGATCATCTGGAACTCCCCATGAAAACGAAACCACAAAAAACGACACACACACACACTCGTCACTTGTAGTGTGTGAGAACCTGAAGCTACTTTCCTCTGCTGCTGCTGCTGTGGTGGTATATACACTGGCACGCGACGCACAAACAGCAGCACGTGCTCAAGTATCGTGAGGGGTCACAAGGGCTTCCTTGCACCCACCCGCAGCTGGTTGTGAAAATCAGTCCCTTTCTTGCACACAATAATGATGGCACTTAGGGCGGCTGCCCCCAGGTTGGGGCTGCTCGGGCGACCGACAGCTGCTGCGATGGGGGACAGCTTGAGGGCGCCCTTTTCCTCTTCTCTTCAGAGATCCCCCCATGTCGCTCTCGAGGAGAAGGGCTTGCTTGTCGAGAGACTTCTGGTGGCGAAGGTGAAGAATGATAATATAGACTCACAGGAATGATGGTATACCACAAGCAAGACAAGTTACTGCTGTGTGTGTGTGTGTAGGTAGTGTTACACCTTCAGGTACCTCGTACGGTACTGCAATAGCAGCAGCATTTTCTAGTGTATCTATGGTACCTGGTACAGCATGAAGGTATAGCATGGTAGCATGGTAGTGTTACTATACCTGTATGTACCTACAGCTCTATGCGTAGGTGTACGAGGTCTATTATACCTGGTACAGCAGTACAAACGACAGGCCACAACAGCAGTATTAGTAGTAGTAGTTAATCACTTGCTGTATGTAGTCTTTGTTGTGGACCGAAACTGAAAATACTTTTTTTCGTCGAAAATGTAGATCGGTTCCGCTAGGTTTATAAACGAAAAACCGAAACCGAACCAAACCGAAACCGAACCAAGCCCTTTTCTGTTGGTTTCTCGGCCGGTTTCTTGGTGAAAGCAGCCAAATGGTCAACATTTTGAAGTTATCGATACAACGATAGTAGCAGTGCTATCTGTACATGGTACCTGGTATATTGGTAGATACGCTTGTTCCAACTTTAAACGTATGTATTAAAAAATTAAAAAAAACAACAGCTGTGAGCTCAAGGATTTCGTCGAAGCTCATCTTTGCTAGCTGAGTGTAATACTTCGATCGCGCGTACTTACGGGTTTTATATGTCCTCATGCAGGATGTACATCCCTGTATGTACGATATATTGAAGTGTGTTGTGAGCGCTCGCACTTTTTTTTATTTACCAGGTTTTCGTTTCCGAGATTCCTCCCGGTGAGGTCCACCCCTCGGTGCGCTGTTTCCTTATCGTGCCTGATCGTCCTCGCCTCTCCCGACTCTGCCGAGGGTGGCCTCGGCCGTGCTCGCGCCGTGTTCCGGCGGAGTGTGCTGTTTCGCATGTTTGGAAGAATTTACATTGTTTTTGACCCGTTCTCCTAGGCGGCGCCGCCTCACAATTACCGAACTACGGATGTCTGGAGCAAATGTCGTGAGGTCAATGTATACATTTGCGTTAGTGACTCTCAAGAGTGTCCTTCCTCGCCAGGAGGTCCACCTCTCGGTGAGCTGTTTTGTCGTCGTTATTGATCGTTCTAGCATCTGCCAACTCTGCCAGGGGTGACCGAAGCCTTGCTCGCGCCGTTTCCCGGCGGAGTGTGCTGTTCAATTGAGGTTTCGGCTGGGATATATCAAAATTTGGTCAGCGCCATTTTCTCATTCGAGTACCTGTGTATACGTAATTGCCACGCTGTCAATTGCACCGATCGATGTACACGTCGCCGCGATGACCGACGGTTGGCTGCTGGATTTGTGTACGGTAATACGGTGCTTAACGTGTATCATGCTACAATACAGTGTAGGGCTGCGAATAAGAAATAACACAATAAGAACAAAAGGCTCACTTATTGGGCGATTTTTTTTTTATGCGTCCTAGGGGAGTGACTCCATTGTGGTCACCCAGATATCAAGGAGCGATATAAGAAAGAGCAACAAACGGGTCGAGTTTCTGTAAGAAGCTTCTAGTTTTCGCCTTTACGCTGAGCACAAATGGAAACCCGTGCGCCATGCCCTTACACGCGTACTGTACTGGTACACTATACGTACCGCTTTGTCAACGGCTGGCAATGCGTTTTAATACAAATAAAGAACCCGCAATGGTGTCGTTGAGGATATCGCCAGCCTATTGCACCCAAAGCTTCATCATCGCGCAGGATCTGGGCGTGCACGTCAACACGTCTCACCATTTTCAAAGGCGCACTCCGGCGTGCGCCTGAAGAACACGCTCGGCGCCGCCGGTGGTGCATCTCGCAATACCGTTGGACGTTTAGGGCCTCGGGTGCCCTGCTGAAAAGTGCAGTTGTTCAACCGCACCACCACAGGGTCTGGAGCAGCGCGCCGTATCACACGTTATGCGACGTTCAAGGTCCAATAATTTCGAGAGGGGGGGGTCCGTGAGCTGCGACGGCTTCGCGGCCAAACCCAATCGAGCGGGAGGCAGTACACAAGTACCTGGACTGGCTGCATTGTGTTTAGTTCCAAGTTACTTTTACCTGGTAGTTAGGGGGCAGTCTTCGTGTACCTCTCCCAGCACTCACTGCCATGCATGGATGGCTCGAGGCAAGGTACATCCGGTCCGAATATCCGGTGCGAATAAGAAAATACAAAATAAGAAACATGCTGTAGGTTTCAATACCTCCGGTGGATAATAAACCTGATATAGGACAGCGACCTGGCCTTGAGCAACAAATAAGGGTCTGAGGCTCACCCGGAATAGGAGTGTCTTGTTTGCGGGCTATACTGCACGACGAGTACGTCTCGTCCTACTACTGATTTCTGCCGCATGTACTGCTGCATGGTGACGACGTTGTGCGAGACTACGCTTTTAAATAAATTGCCTACTTTGCAGTTTAGCGCACCCCTTGGCAGTACAGTGACGACGTTTGTGTGCCTGTGGCTTACACCTACCAATGTTGACCACTACGGGCATGCGCGAAGCCCTTTGAAATTCCGGGAAATAGGCTTTAGGGTCGTCATGGATATTGTTTGGGGTATTTACGCTTGTTTCGGGTTTTGATCGAGTTGCGAGCACACGCGCACAAGCGCCACGCGAGCTCACTCTTACATTTCAACATGCCCCTCATTATTTCAATCTGTTGGGCACAGTCAGCAAGGCCCAGGGTCACTCTTCTATTGCAGCTTCTCGTTTTGTTTCACCTGACCCTGACTTGCGTGTACCTGTTTTGAAAGGTTGAGTCTCAGCTGGTTATCGGCAAGCGTGCCTATACAATGCACTGTCAGCTACGAGGAGGGTGCACACGTTAATAGCCAAACCAAATATATTGCACCACTCTGTTTCGGAATAAAAGCTGCATCTGTGTTCCAATGCAAATATCTTCTCTTGTAGTAGATGTGTTTGGAGGCTTGTGCTTTTGCACTGCTGTTTCTGACGCGTTAGCGCTGCGCTAGAGCATAAAAAACGAATTAATTGTTCAACATACCGACCTTGAACATCTCGACTAAATGAAGGGGAAATTGATCTCGCTTCACGAATCTCGAAGTGCCGTTTGTTCTGCGATGGATGGAAATTGTAGCACCTGTAATACGGCTCTAGTAATCACCCATATACAAGCCGGCGCAGCTGTATGGCACGTGTACCAGGTACACACGAACAGCCAACATGTAAAAGTTTTTAGCACGTACATGGCATGGGTGCATATCGTTTCGACGTGCAACAATCTTGCTATTCCGCTGCTGGAGATGCGCGACAGATAGTGTGCCTTCGAGAGTGTGCGCGGAAGAACCGTTGAGGCCTGTATCGTGGATCACATGACTTTGTTGCGGAACACCCGGCCACGTGTTTCGATATACATAGCGTGGTTGCAATACGCCAGGCATTGGAGCTGGCGCGAAACATCTTCAACAACAAAATCGTTTCAAACACCCGCTTTGTACATGTACCGCACACCGCTGGCTGGATACAAGCCTGATAATCGGACATGCCTCGTGATTGCGGCTTTTGAGTGTGTTGAGAGTACGAGGCGTTTGAGATGGGTATTATTAACCGCCTGGGAGTTCGTAGAGACCAGGCATAACATTTACGGGGATATTTTCCATGAGCCTCCGGCCAGTCCCACTAATTCACTTGTATCATTCAAACCAAGTTCACCACACTCTCAAGTCCGCGAAATCATACCCAAAACCCAAACACCAAAACTGGAATCTCAGATTACATCCAAATGCCTAAGAGTGCGTCTGTGGAACTCTCAAATTCCGTTACGCAGGTATCCCAGCACCGAGTACGTGATAGCTCTGCACAGCCCCTCTGCTCTCTGAACATCGCTCACAGCGCAGGGGGGCTGTGCACGGTTATCCCGTTCGTGGTGCAGGGATACCTGTGTAACGACTCATCCTACGGTAGGCATGTAAAGGGTTTATCAGTTAGTTTTGGCCTTTTGATGCAATATTGTTGTGACTGCCTAATAGTATAGTCCTCGTGTGATAAACTACCGGTTAGCGCGAGACTTGTGCTAGTTGTGTCCGTTATATTACTAGCGCATACAGCGCATACATATGATATGTTGGTCGGGTGGCGCCAACAATCGTATTTCAAGACACGTGGTACGATAGAGGTATAATGTATACCTTTTTTTGGCTGAAACGTTTTCTGAATGTCCTATTAAAGTAGTAAAGGCTCCTTAACCCATTATGGTTGGAATGGTGTCATTCTTGTGTTGCAAGTTTTTGAAGAGCATAGTTACAATAGGTGAGTATATCATGATTTTGTTCGCCGGTTAGCACTTATGTCTTCCTCCAGAATCAATTTTCACTTAGTATTAGTATAGAGCTCTTCAAGTGAGGAGCTCAGAAAGAAATCATGATGCACCTCTATCTTAGCATGCTTGTCAAGTCGCGTTTGGAGCGTGATATTGAGCTCGTCATGCCAGGAATTAAATGAGGCACCACTTGTCCCATGGCGTTGATCTAACGGTGTTTAGGAGTTCCACAAAGGCCTCTGTGGAACTGCCATGTACCGTGGCACAAGTATGCCTGCACCGAGTACGTGAGAACTATGGACATGCTGTACTAGTAGATAAGGGTGACGGGGTTCATTTATTCAGCACAGCAGTTGGTGCGTTGCATCTATGACCGACCATACAAATGTTTACCGTGATTCCGGTAAACCCTAGAACATATAGCTATGTATACTTTATTTCAAGGCGGTTTCGTACAAGTGTCCTCATGCCGTTCATATGTTATTCCTTCCGCATACACCACTCTATCACTCCGCGTGTTTGGCATGTTGACTTCGCTCAATTCATCCGGCAGAGGGCTAGCGGGAAGACGTACGACGACATCGCGGACAGCATGGGTCTCACGAACGCGTACGTCGCTCAGGTGCAGAGAGAGAAGAGGCTGGATGCCTTACACTGGACGGGTTGTCTTTTATGCCATCGTAGCTACAACATTTTTTCTGACGCCTTGATAGAGCAGTTGGCCGGTTTGTTCGTAGCTGGTGTAGGCGTTATCACTATTGGTACGGTAGAGGGGCTACCCCCCTAATCGCTTCCGCGTGGTGGCCACTCGGGCGGATGGCTCTGTACCTCACGGAACATTTGGCCTTCAACATTTTGGTATAGACGCAGCGCGACGAACAATCCCATGGCGGTCCATGTCGCAGAACCGAAGCGTTTACACGACTCAACAGTATACGGTACACCTTGTCGGCTGGCTAGTACGTCTACAATATAGTTGGTGGTCTCAAGAATCCAACGCTGATGCACCCGAGATTACCCTATTCCCTCGGTGCCCACATCGCTCTGACGCCCGCCGTCGCCCGCGCCGCACACACAGTTGTTTCTGAATCAGGCGCAGCTACGCCCCAACAGGGTCGATGCTTTGCGGAAGGTGGTGCCCGAGCTGAGCGATTCGGACCTATCTGACATGCAACGCTGCCCGTATCGGTGAGCACGGGTGCGAGCCCTCAATCTACGATTTGGAATGCTTAGTGGGTGTTCGTGTTTTTTTTCGCTGTTGTGGTGAGAACTTATGTACTGCTAACTGCTACAAAATGTTATTTCGCTTGTTGGTACAGCCATATATCGATTGTACTCGTAGCAGTTTATACCGGGTTAGGTGCGTACTATGCCTACAGCTCCCGATGGCGTAACATCCACCCTTCCTGTTGCCCTTGAGCGACTGTAGACGTCTACGTACATGCGCTGAATGTCAATTGTCGCGGTGTACGTGTTGCTCCTTCTTTGGTGCTGAGTACTTGCTGTTATTACGTTGTTATGTACAGCTTCTACTATAGAACGCATTGGTGAGGTGGTGCTATGTAAAACACAACGCCGGCTCGTGCGCGAGCAGGCACGTTCATTGTTCAGCTGGACTCCTCTCTCCCACCACGCCTGCTTTTGTTCATCGAGCGTAGATCGTTTGATGAAACCGTTCGAGACGAGCCGTTGGTGTACCGTTTGGTGGAAGCCGTCCTGCACTACGGCGAGGTGAGAAAAAGGACTGAAAAGCTTTGTGGGCTATTAAATAGTGACAACAGACGAGGGCTACGCTAGAGGTAGCGCTTATTTGTCTGAACCGGTTTCTGATTGACTATTAGCATGCTCCTTAACCCAAATTCGTCGTCGAAATTTCATTGTTGTGTTGCCATATTTCCCGTGGTGTAGTTAGGCAATCAATGCTTGGGATCGTTCATCGGGTATGTATTATCGTACGAGTAGCACTGCTGTGTTCCTCCGAAATCCGTTGTAGGGTCAGGCGCAGCGCTCCTCAAGTGATGACCCTTATGAGGCAAACATCATGGTGCACCTCTACCGTAGCATGCGTCAACAACCAACAGGGGGGGGTGTAGACTGTGTTGATCCCTCTATCTGGTGCCGGTATTCATGTTGCCAAGGGGCATCCAATTCCCGGCGGATTGTCGCGGTTGGAGACTTTCCTCGTATAAAGCTGCATGTGGAGTGTCACGGCATAAAGCTGGATATTGTTTATCTCCCATCGAGGCAAGCTGACGGTTGTAGGCTGTCGTCGTCATTGTGTTTAGTCTGGCCGGAGTCTGGCCGGTGGCGCGCCCGGCTCTCATGGCGCGAGCAGCCTGCAGCCCCACCGATCCTACTGTAGTATGCCGATTCGATACGCGCACGGATGCTGGTGCATGAACACTATTGTGTTGGATATCCTACCGGACGTTTCGAACTATCGAAATATCGAACGTTAGATATATCGGAAGTATCGATCTTTCGATATATGATATCGTACGTGTTCTGCCCTCCATCTTCCGGAATTCCCGTGTATTTTTAGCATGCTGACGCTAAACGAAAGCGTTGATGTATCAAAAACCGAAATCGTATGGATAGTTTTGTTTGTTTATCGATGTCCAACACAAATAGGCACCGTTCACACGTCATCTGAACTGTTTTGAACCCTCGTCGCCTGGACTGCAACAGGGGCTGAAGAGTATCGTCAACGAGAAGTTCGGGGACGGTATCATGTCCGCGATCGACTTTTACCTTACGGTGGACAAGGTAAGCTGCCGATCCCTATTTTAGGTAATGTCTAGGCAATCAACCCCCGACACCTATTCAGTGCGTTTTTAGGTGACCCTTCAGCCGCCACAAAGTAGTGCTGGCTGCTGTTGGGAGTCTCGAACGCGAATATGATGGCCTCTGGACGTCCCATGTGCGAAATTTCGGACATTCCCGGCGCCGCCTTCAGTTTCAGCAATGCGTTAATATAGCGATCAGATGCCCAACATCTGAGGCATGGAGAAATACTTTCTTCCCCGGCACTGGTGCGTTTGAGCGCTGGTGCTATTGGCACGCCGCTTTATGGTAATTCCAATCTACCTGGCTCTATAGTTTGTGGAACAAGACTATCATTAATCGTTAAGTACGTCAGCACTGTCAAGATCGACACCCCCACCCTTCCCCATGCACGTACTTGTTTTATCGCCGTCCGTTGCTACTGAAGGTCAAGGGGTCGCAAGGGGAAGACCGCGTGGTTATTACGTTCAACGGAAAGTTCTTGCCCCACATCGAGCAGACGAAGGAGGGGGCATCGGCTGGAGAGCCCAAAAACAACTAACCCACATTGAGAGTATGTGCTACTTGGCCTGTAGATTAGGCTTCTGTGGAGGGCGAGATTGATGGCACACGTTGCTCGCTCTTCTCCGCTTCAGCGAGAGCTGCTGTTGCCTACACTTCCCACTAAGACGTGGCTTTTGTAGGTGCTCCATTTTTTTGTCTACGGCTCATATCCCGAGTTCAAAGATATGTTCGAAATCGTTCGCGCGCCCGCACAACGTGTGCAGTTTCCTGGAAATGTATTTGGAAGGTCGGGGTAACTTCGCGGTCAGCGTTGGAGTCGACTATCTAGCCAAATATATTTTCCTACACAGTATCATAAAACAAGTAGCCCGCTAGGACTGCGCCCGCCGTTCCACAGACAGTTTTGAAACATAACCCAGACAGAAAAGCAGTTGACCCGCAACCTGGTAGCGGGATTGGCCGGTGTTGTATGTACGCTCGCAGGTGTTGGCCGGTGTTGATTTTCGTCATTGCGTGGTCTTATGTTTAATTCCATCGTCGAGATGGGGGGCACATCGACCAGATTACAACATAATTTTTAAGAGCCCTTAAGTGTCAAGCTTGATCGGCTCCGTGCTGTTGTCAGGCGGGGCCATGTCCCGCTTTATTTTCAACTTTGTCGGGTGTGTGATGGAGTCTGGTATGCCCCCATTGGCCTGTTGCTCTAACTCTGTGTTTAGACCAATGCGCACGTCCATGGGCAACTGTCCACCCCGCCCCGATGGGTAAGAGTGTTTCAAGCCCTCGGCGCTTCCTAGTTCGTCTAAGAGATTCCTTCGCCGGTCTCACTGAACAGGAAGCAACTTTTGCATATGCAAAGTGACCCTCATGACCACGCGGGGCCCATCTTGCAGCGAATCTTGTCCACTTTTCGGTGGACACCACCAACCAACAGTAGCAATATTGAACTACTGTACTCCTTGCGGGAAAACAAACACCTCTGGTACAACCCTGGAAGCTGGGAATCCTTTCTTCCATGCACGGGCGCAGAAACAAATGGGGTTTTGCCTATATGAAGCCAACAACACAAAAATCGTGCCCGTCGGAAGTTACGCAGACCTGCCTAATCGAGCCTGTATGAAATGCAAACGCGTGGATCGGCATGCGTATAACGGAGCTAACTTCACATGCTTTGATCAGTCAATTTGGCACCGAAGCTGCGATTTGCGGTGACAGATTGTTTGTTTAGCCCATTCTTGGTTAAAACCCTTTGCCGCCAGCTTATCTACAGCCACACAAACTTACAGCTTACCACGCGGGGAAGTTACCGCTTGATTGCCAGATTGGCATTACGTTACGGCATCATTTGTTTATTACCACCCAGGGTCACGTCCGCCTAAGAACTGCCGCTTGTCAACGTTGCCAGCTTACAATATGTCCCTCGTTAACTCAGTACCACCGACCACTCAAGGTGGCGCATACCTTCCGGAGTATGCTACAAGGGAATACAGGTAGGCGCCGGATTCCGGAACCCAAAACCTACTGCAGTGGTTCTACAGTACCCCTGTTCGTTCACCCCCCCCCCCCCCCCCGTGCTTCGTTCTGAAAATAGTTTTCCAAGCGTAAACACCTCCTGAATATGCAGTCGAATTCAGGGGCCACGAAATCCCGCGCTATGAAGAGTGTACTACTGTGTTCCTACACAGAACGGTGCTGCAGCAGAACGGCGGATGCCATACACGTACGGCTTACACCGCCCGTTTGTCGTTTTACGGCTTATCGCCCAAATGTTTACACCTTTAGTAAAAACGGTGTATCGACTCCCTGGACATTCATTCACCACCGTACTCCATTCCCGCATGCAGGGTAACTACTGTAGTAACGACAACGAACGCCTCTACATCTTACCGCAAGCCAATTCCTGCCGGTTGTGGGAGTGCCTTGTTGCCGTGGTTTGGCGTCCCGAGGTGCTCCGATACCGTTTTCGCGCGAATAGGCATTTCCATGGCCATGCATAGCATTTCCGTTGTGTGGCTGTCTTACAACTCGTCGCAAATTAGTACGCGAATAGGCATTTCCATGGCCATGCATAGCATTTCCGTTGTGTGGCTGTCTTACAACTCGTCGCAAATTAGTACCCTGGAAACTAGTTCAGTTCTACGACCGCCTCTACGTAGCGGGAAGGAAACCTAAAGAGACAATACACCCTGAACAACCCCCTTACCATGGATCTCTTGTTTTTATGCACACCTGGTTTATCGAGATATGTGGAAGTTTATTGTCCTACATCTACAGTAGTGCGTATATGGAAACTCGAGTGTGGCCAGGTACGCTGCGCGTTCAGTCGAACAATTCGGCGTCACTCGGGACTCGCTGCGTGGGACTCAGACGGCCTTTCCATGTGCTGGGGATCGAACCGCCGTGGCCGCTGATGGAAATGTAACAGTCAGGCTTGCCGTTGGAGACGGAGAAGCCGGGCTCGCTACACTGGGGACTCGACAGTCGCGACTGCTACTTGGGGCTAAACAGCCGGGCTCGCTACGGGGAATTCAATAGCGGGGCTGACTACTGTTCTGGATCGACAGACGTTGGCGCTACTGTGGGCCAGACTCTCGGGTTTACCACCGTTGAGCGGACAGCCGCCGGCCTGGACACAGGGGACTGGACAGCCGGGCCTGCTACCGCAGGCTGCATAGTCGGGGTCGGTACGGTCCACCGGGAAGCCGTATGATCTAGTACGAGCTCAGACGTCGGGCTCAACACCGGGGGCCGGGACGCTGGTCTCGGTGGGTGTGGCATGGACGGAGCGCTGACAGGCACGCTTTCAGGGTTCAGGCCTGTACAGTTGTGGACGCCATTACGAAAGGGGCCATCGCCGGATTCGTGGGCGAAGACAATAACGCTTGCTGCCTGAAGAATGGCCAGCAGTACAGCGGTCACGGCAGCTCCGAAGGTGGGTCCAAGCTGTGGGTCTTCGATAGGTTTCGTGCTTCCTGCGGTGGGCATAGCAGAGGAATGTGCGGGATATACTCACTGAAATAAAATCAATCTTGACGGGGCTAGTCCATCGAGCTTTGGCGTCTGAATACTGTGAAGCGTTAGTCCCACTGGAACGGGTGCCGCAGCCGTTTCCTCGCAATGGTGCAAGCAGTGTGAACGCCCAATACACAGCCAAAACTTCGAAGAAATTAAAACAGATCCTTATCGAAAGCTAACTATGCGTGCCTGGGTTCGGGAACGTTAACCACATCGCTACATGTAACACTGCTCAGTCTCGCTACCGTAGAAGGTAGGTTGGGGATTTGAGTGGGTGGGAAGATAAATGCTGGGATCTACGGATGTTTGCCAACACACGGGTTGCCCCCAGCACCTCCCCAGTCAATGTCTCCATTTGTCCGAGCGAACGTGCAACGATGTATTTTCCACACGTGCCTTGCGTCGCTTACGGGACGCAATGTCAAGGTTAATCAGGCTTGATTGCAGTCGGAGTTGATTGTTTGACCTACTTGAAAGCGCGACGCATAAAAATGATGTAAATGTTGAGAACTGCTTGCATTACGAGTTGAAATTATCGGTGCAAGGACTGCACTGAATTGATGTCCTTCTTAAAAAATTTCACTTTTCAGACGACCCCTAGATTGTAGCAAGAATGTTATTTGCTTGGCTTCCCAATTTACTGCGTTATGACGGGAACCCAAAGGTATGCCGGGGTCGTGAGTGGTGTCCGCTAGAGCTTCCAAGCTTGCACCTACTTGCACCTGGACTATTGTTCCAGGTTTAAACGTTTCGCGAAGCTCAGCTCGAACTACTGTATATCGTCATGCCTGGAAAAATACTATCCGGCGTAGGCAAGCGTTTGCCAATACGCTCACGGTGGAAGTAACATTACTGTACACGAAATCGCCTACTCTAGTAATGTGAATATTTTCAGTGAAAACTCCGCCTACGCTAGGAACGAGCCCACGCGCAGTGGCCTGCAGCTCTCTGCCATCACGCGCCGTCGGGAACAACAGTTGCACGCTACTCAACGCAATTCTTCTTGGGTGCACAGCGCAGCACTGCTACCGACTGCCGGCACGTACTCACACACACGCATGCCATGCACTACTCTCACCGCCAAAGTCTTTCTCGGTCACTTTTATGGTCACCACGGCCACGACGGCGAGCGTCTGAGCACTGGCGTACATAACCATGAGCGTGCCAGATGCTGTCCCCAACGCATTAGACGAGCAGCACTTCCCCGTTGCTGGTCGGAAAAGAGCAGCTAGAAGGAGAACCATGGATATTGTTGCCACCAAAAATGCCGCTGCCTGCATAAACGAGAAGGTGGCATCTACGCACATGGCGGAGGGGAGGCATCAAGGGACGGTGGCGGCCAGGCCAACATAGGTCACATAAGTTGTTGACACGCCGGATAAGACGCATGCTACGGTAGCCTGCATGCAGGTGCACCATTTTGCGGTCACTTGAGGCGATCTATACGAATAGTAAGTCAAAAACTGATTTTCGGAAAACAAAAAAATGTGATTTACATGATGAACGATCCCATGGCTTAAGCATACACTGAAAACTGTTTCAACACAAGAAAAATCCGACGATTTTTTGTTAAGGAGCCTCTAATATATCATTCCGAAACCGTTCCAGCCAAAAATAGGTATACCTTATAACTCTATCGTAGCACGCGTCGTAAAGCATCCGCAGAATGCGGCGAACGACAAACGTGTGGCCCCGGCGGGTCACCAAGGGCGAACATCGACAGTTAGCTGGGGTACCAGGTATCATCAGACCCTCACTGACACACACCGGTACACCGGTAGTCTACCTTGCTTCCGGAACAGCACCGCCATCTCGACCACCATGGTGAACCTTGTATCAGGCGTCCACCCTAATAGTGCCTGGTGCCAGTACTCCTTCAAAATAGGACAGCCACCACGCTCCGACAAGTAGTTTGCCTTTACCGCCCCGGATGGTCCAGGTGTAACATTGAAATAGGCGTCGTACTCAAAACAGATTTTCGACAACTACTTCGTGGTCAACAATTTCGCAGGTACAACCCTGTAGACAACGCGATAATTCGCTCATCAACATGTTCACACAAATGTCATTGTCTCTTCATCGCGGCGTCGAGCCGAAGGCTCCGATAATGATGTCGAAAATTTGGCGTTTGATGTCGAGTGTTTGGGCCTCTGCATACTCTGTACGTGCTGTACCATACAGTTTGCGGTGTCTGTGCTAAGGGCCTATTATGACGTTGACAAATCCTTGAAAGCGCAGGTCGTGGTGAGATTGGGAAGATTACGTCTGAGAACGGCCGATGACTCAGTCCGCGGTTCCAAAGGGTGAACGAAACAGCGTAACCTCTACGTTAAAACGTAGCTGGGAATCACTTTGGGGTGTGGTACAGATTGACACACGTCGACAATATAATACCGATATACTCATACGTAACGCACAACAGGACTGGGCACGATCGGTAGTTATCCACTCACAGAGAAGGCAGAAGGCGTTGGTGAACTCGTTGTCGTCACACCCGTCCGCAATGACATCGCTGCCGACGTGAAAGTAATCGACGTCTTCAAACCAGCGATCGTCCACTAAGGCCTGCGGTTGAAGGAGGACGCGGTTGGATTCAGTCATCGCCCACGATGGGAAGCCCAAGGGTAACTGTGAGTAGCCCGTCGACAGTGTATTGTTAGTCATGGGTAGTTCATATTTATTTGGCGATGGTCGATGGATACTCAGTGAGTCGTTTCGTATTAGCCCACGGGTAGCCTCTGAGTAACGTATCGGTAGCCTATGGGTAGCTTACGTAGCCGAAACGTAGCCTTTGAGAGTCCAGTGATAACCCATGGGTAGTCCATGGGTAGGCCATTGGTAGCCCATGGGCAGTCCATTGGTAGCCTAAGGGTAGTCCATGAGTAACCAATGGATGGCCCACGGATAGCCCATGAACACCCCGTGAGATTGTAGTGGTAGCGCAGTGCTAGCTTATGGGTTTCCCACGGGGTTTCCATTAAGCGCCCGTGAATTGGGCCCACGGGTATCCCACGGGTAATCCACGCGTTAGTCCCTCATTACAGTAGTCACCCCTGGAAAACCCATGGATATTCCGTGTGTCGCTGACGGTCGGCCCACGAGACGACCACGGGGCGCTCCCATGCCCGTGCGTTCCATCACGGGCTCCCACGGAGGTCCCGAAAAAAGCCACATCATATTCATACAAACCCCAGCTGCGTTCGAGGTACGCTCCAAGATACATCGAGGAGCACTTTGTAGGCGGACTGGTGCTATGATAGGGGGGTCATGTACAGGTGCTTGTTTTTCGCCTGCACAGAGCCACTCGGTCGAGTGACTGCTTTACTGCGTTGTATTCAAAACCGTTTGTTGTTTTTTTGTTGTTCTATACGCACAGCCATTGGAGGTTTTGTTATGCAACGCCAACAAACTATGTTTAGGTCCAATTTTTAGGTAGATTCGGAGCCACTCGTCTGAGCGGCCAAAACCCGGTAGTGGAAATGGGGGTACCCCCCCTATCGTAGCACCAGTCGGTGCACCGATAAATCGTTTTGTTTGGGTGCACGTGTATTGCGCGTTGGCTTGCAGGGGTCTCCACCTATTTCCCAGAGCGTTTTTCCTGCATATATAGGTTTGCTTGGGATACTGAACCGACGGTTGTGGCTGCTATCCAGGTTCGTTTCTCTGTAAGCTCCGACGGCGACCCACGCTAGCTGGTGCCGTTGTCATTGTCGTTCGCGACTCCTTGAATCGCCCTCCTTGGATCGACTTCACACGCTCGCTGTGTCCTATTTCACACTATCTCCTACGTACACTACAGCAGTTTAAACATTCGGTCGACGCGTAATATAAAACGCATATACAACATGTCCCAACAAACATGGGCCGTTATATGTTAATATATATAACGTAGTATAATATAAATGGTTTATATGTCAGTATTTCGGGACATGATAGTAAATATGACATACGTGTAACTGCTCGCTCACCGCCACAGCGAGAGGCCAGACAAGACATGCCAGTAAACCACCCCCCCAGAACATGGCGGACGGTGTCCAAGTGAAGCCCATCCAGATTATCGTTGTATTCTGCGTGCAGCACAGACAACGTCAACACAGTCCGCGGGTGGGGGAGTTAGAACACCACCAGGGGGCAATACGGTTGGGCTAGCCTTAGCCAACAAGCTACTGACGGCACCGTTGCTGCCACAGCAAATCGAGAAAGAGGCGAGTCCTCTCTCAGGGGGACTGCAACATACACTATTTCCGGCCGGCGCTGCAGCAGCTACGTTGAACACTTAATACTCGGTTACACCGAGATACGACTGTTGTGCACGTACATGAGCTCATCTCGTATATAACCTTGTATCGGCGCCTCCCTCACGATCGCGTGTCGGGCATAGTTTTGTGCCAACCAAACCGACTGAGTACATCGACACGGAACGCGATTGACACCGGCTGCTCTGGAAACAACGCAGTGTCCAAACGACAGCGACACCTACCTGGGCTGTTTCTGTATCCCTGTGCTTTAGGCACCAACTGTCCCCAACGAGACCCCGTTATCAAGCGTCAAATGTGTGGTGTGGGGTTACCACTTCAAACACACCTGGGTTTCCGGTGCGGGAGGCGTGTACGGGGGGGGCGGTTCATCCTCTCGAGGAGGCGATTCTGGATCAGCTGGTCGCTTCGCGTCGGGGGGTGGAGGGCAGTCGCGAGCACGAACATTTTGCGGAAGCCGAAGAGCCGGGGGAGGGGGGGGGGGGGCGTACGCATTTATTGCCATCCTTAGGTATTTGACCGTTTAACCCCTCAATAACTGGTACCACGAATTTGGGGACAAAATACTTGGAATTAGTGTGGGATACGTTTTTCAGCTCTGAATGGGTTAACACGCATTGTTGCTTACGAGACCGATGGGGATGACTTAGACTTAGTACTTGTGGGTATAGTATGTAGTAGAGGGTCAACATTTCCCAGTTGTGCGTAGTACGGGCGAACCAGCGGGACACGCCTCCCGTGAGCAAGTCCGAAACCTAGTGTTACGCCAGCCTATAGGTTAGGCTACTGGGTATACCAGGGTGCCAGATAGCTTCATTGTACAGCATTAGCAGCGGATTAACATTTCCCAGCTCAAATGCGCTATTGCCCCGTACCACCAAGGCGGAGCTTCAACCTAATATTTCGTCGTGTATTTCTCGTGGGCCCAATGAAAAATGCTGGCACAACGCGCTGGGTAAAGAAAACTCATAAACCGTTTCTGCATGTCGGTGGCGGCGAACGAGTGCCGGAACGCGTGGGAGGCCTTGTAGAATACCGTACATGCTTGCTTTAGAGATAGCAGTACACAACATGAAGGTAATTCGGCCCTTCTCGTATGGGGAAGTGGGGGGGGGTGCACTTCATTTTCATGCATGGCCGTAGTGGTATGACCATGGACCCTCGCATCCCTACAATGCCACCCGGGAGGGCACTAACACTGTCTCGGGCACGACGTATCACTGCTGTCCAACTTGCCCGCTGAAGCGAGACACTGGACGCTGTGGTTGTGACGTGCTATTATCGCACCTTCCCCCCGGGACAAAAACACAGAAGGGAAATTAACAGGGAGAAGGGTCACAAGGGCAAACGAAGCGGGCAGCACACTCAGAGGACGATCTGCTGCGCGTAAGAGACAAAAACAGTCGAGAGAGAAACACAGATACATAAGAGGAAGGGAAAATGGCCTCCTTGACACTTTGGCAACAGCTAGCGGTAGTAGCAGTATCGCTGTCGCGCTCCCCCGATCAATGTGGAGCAGGCAAAACACAAAACATCACAAACAACAAGCTCGCAATCAGCACGAGGCGCCGCGGGGGTTTTGAAGCACCCACAGTTAGCAGTTTGCCGTGCTTGTAGTGTTGTAGTGCTTGTAGTTGGTGATAGACGCGTGCTACGATGGAGGTAGGGGTTTTTGCTGATTTTGTTTCTGAATGGACTATTAAAGGCTCCTTAACCCAAATTCGTCGGACTTTCATTCTTGCGTTGCCATATTTTCCATAGTATACCTAGCCATGGGATTTTTGATCGGGTAGCACTTTTGGTTTCCTCCTAAATCATTTTGCGGGTGAGGTACGACATACCTCCTCAAGTGAAGAGCTCAGAAAAAAACACGGTGCACCTCTATCGTAGCATTCGTCGATAGGTCGTACCTACTACTTCAGCAGTCGACCTGAAACCTCGGTACCCTCTCTGGCATTTCCGTCCTGTGTTTTTCTGCCTTGAGCTTGCTGCTATTATCAACCTCATCCAGGGCGAATGCGTGGCGCTGCATGTTCGGCCTCTCATTATGCTCTTGCAGCCTGGCCACGAATCCTTTGACTTCTTCGAGGACCCCCCGGTACCACTTGCCCGCTTTCATGTCTACCGTGGTTCGCTCAGCATAGCTGCAACTCCAAACACCAACATACAATGTGCAGCGGACCTCTATAGATGGCCCGGGACACTTTGAAATCCTCAACTACGCATGTATGCCAGGTATTTGATATTTCGCGCGGTCCCGGGTTCTCCCCGCAGGCCATCGCCGCGAACACCACTCGCCCCTTCAGTTACCGCTCTACTGCGCCGGCAAACAAGGACCACCGTGTACTGACGGGCTGTTCAACGCTCTCACACGGAGGATTCGCGGAGGCTTTCGTGTACGATAGGGTGGTGTGGTCGGTACGTTGTCGGCGCTGGAAGCCCATAACTCGCAGTAGGACTACTGTAGGTGGTACGAAGTTCGCGCATAGGGTCCACGTCAAAACCCCGTACAGCAGGGTTTCAATAACCTCCGCCTTCAGCATGCAGGCGTTGAGACTGGCCGACCTCGTCAAAACTTCCTACAGCGCTGGACCGACCGGTTTGGGCCATGCTTAAATGTGTCTGCTCCGTACATTGATTCCAAGCAAGGCGTCGACGCTTTTGTGGATAACGCCACCTAACGGGTAACAAAGATAGGTGGACGTTTATGTTTACACCTCGTGTGTTCTGCTCCGATGACGTGTGGTAGGCCTCGAGATGCCGCCTGGTCCGGTACTACAGTAGTTCATGGACAATGCCACGGTAGCGGTTGTACCTTTTGCTCGGAGCTCAATATCTCACGCCCGATACAGGACTTCGAACAACCTTGTTGGCACGCACCGACTATCAACGCGTTAATGCATCAGCCTGGCAGCAGGTTATTCGTGTACTATATATGAACAGTAAAAGTACCATGCTAACCGGGAGTTGCCCACTTGGGGAGCTTAACCGGTCCCAGTGACACAAATATCAGTGACAAATATTGCCTCAGAGGGAGAATACTACGGTAACTGCAACCCCTATACGCTATACTGTGAGACGAATCTACAGTAGTCATATGTATGGCAAGATGGCACCCGTCTTCGTGTCTGAAACAGTGAGGCCTGCTGCTTCGAAGGTGGTCACACCAAGTGTCGTCATCCTACTGCTACAGTAGCACAGACAGAATCTTCGCACACGTCGAGACGATGCCTGCATCGACGGCATACGAAATATGTCTCATAAACGAACTATAGCACAGGGCGCTCTTTTCCGCCCACTCCATCCTCCTCGAGGTGAACAAGATGCCCTACGGTGTATTGGTCGTCGCTCAATCGTACGAGTAGCGATACGTGTATCGCAGCGGTGATCAACATGTCGAAGAGCAGCGGAGATGGCATGCAGCCTTGTCGCAATCCCTGCGTGAGTTGAAACCACCTCGATCGCTAGCCGTCACCCGTACACATCAGAACCCCCATGCCTTCATTGAAATTCACGGATACCTGCAAGCAAAAACATCTGGTGTACCCCAACGGTGCGGCTATCTCCCACAGCACATGTATCGACTGACAAAGGCATCCGCGTTGTGCAGGTCAATGGAACACACGCACGGGAGGGGGGCTTTCTTTTCTCCTTCGAGCTCTTGCAGTCGGCACACGGTGGACGCATGCCGACTGCTGATCGCATCTGGCCGAAGCCGCGCTGTCCCTCAGATACTCTCCCCTCGTTTGGTTAGTAGCGGCCGCGCCGGGACGAAACGGCTGCCAAAAACACCTACCTTGCCGGCATGGGCAATGAGCGAAATCCCCATGCAGTTGCAGCAATCAGAGCAATCAATTTTGTTAACTTCTTCCTATTCCCCTCATGGTGGCGTTTTTCGTTTGCTGGAGGACTTGTTCCGTTCATCAAGTGTGGACAGGTTTTACTGCCCAGGGTTTTACCCTCGTAGCTATTGTACAAATGCCTGTTATAGAGATTACCCAAGGCTGAGTAATCGATCGACATTTTACTCCAATAGCTCAGTACATAACGCCTATGCAGACTTGACGTCGTCGACGATGCCGGTTCGAATATCACTTTGAACGTTTCGTATACAGAAATTATTGCGCGTGCGTCCTAAACATCATGCATCCCTGGTCCCCCACCTCTTGAAGCGAAGCGGGTAGGCCAACGTACGGCTGTACATGTACGGTATCGTTTCATCCCAAAGATCCCGCCGTTCAGGTGGGGGGAGAGCGTCAAAAGGAATACCCTGGACTGGGTTAGTCGATCAATCTTTTAGCCTACGGCTCAGTAGGTAACACCTTCACATACCGATCCCACGAGTACGAGGTCCACCGACTGTACTGTTTTCTTGGCGTAAAACCTGGTTTATCGGGAGCGCCTGCTGCTAGCGGGTGTGCGGAAACTTTCAATGCTTGTTGACGACGGAGGAAAACTGCAGTCTTCTCGGGATGAAACCGAAAACACGCACGGCGGTAGCGGCGGGGCCCGCTCTGAAACCCAGGTTCGGAGCTAGGGCCGGGAGAGCGTGAGCTAGAGAAGACAATAGATAAGTTTGAAACATTGCGAAATCAGGGGGCCATAGTCTACTGCAAGTGCATCAATGTGTCCTTTTCTGACTGCGGGACGTACTGTGTCACGATGATGCCAGTAGTACATGGACGAATATATACGCCCTACTACTGTTTAACACCTCCAACTGCAACGAAGAAAGCTTGTATTTGTTTGTTTGTCTTGTGCAATCCAAAAGCTAGGTTGCGGGATCAATCAAGGAAGGGCTGATAATGTGTTAAGCAGTAATCAGTGTATCCAACCTGGTCTGATTGATATCCGTATAAGCGTGTCTGATTATACAGTGGGTCACCTGTGTGGAGGGGATGATTGGAATAAGCGCTGCTCACACTACTTACTGCCACAAGGCACACGTTTTCCGCATTTTCGAATCAGTCCTGAGCCAACCAACCTACAAATCACTTCTGATCAAACAGTTGCCTTTGAAGCGTGGTTAAAACTAAGTAAACCTCAATGCTAGTGTACATTTTTCACATCATACCTCTAGTGACACCGAAGCGTATCAAACCCTGCCCCCAGCAAGGGTGTAGCACATTATTTGTTTTGTTTTCCATTTTCTTCCATGGAAGTATATTGGCCATTGTGGAAACTTTCATGGATGTAAACCGTACTTTATTCCATGGAACTGTCATGGAAGTAAACCGTATTTGCTTCCATGGAGGAAGTAAAATCACTTCCATTGTTCCGTGGAAGTTTCCGTTTGGAGGGAGCCTTCGGCCACTATAATAGACAAGTACAGTGTGGATCGGCGCTACGCGCCACACGGTTCTTACTATCTCGTTTGCAATTGGTCCAAGTTTTGGTACTCGGGCTCGGCCCACTTTGAGTGGGACGGTACCAAGGGGGAGCAGGGGGTGAATTCATGCCCTCGCTTCCATGTTATACTTTCATGGAAGTAAAAAATAAATTTACTTCCAATTTAATCACATGGAAGTAAGAAAACGTAGGGTTGATTTTTTTTACTGTGGAAGTAAATTTTGCTTTTCAATGGTGAAGTAAAACAAATATTTCGCGGAAGTCCAATTTCATCACATGGGAGTAAGAAAACGTAGGGTTGGAATATTATTTGTGAAAGTAAATTTTGCTTTTCAATGGTGAAGTAAAACAAATATTTCGTGGAAGTAAATTTAACTTCCACGAAAAAAAAAAAAACTTTCGTGGAAGTAAAAGGTACTTCCATGAGAAATGAAAACAACATTGTCGTGGAAACTTTCAAAGAAGTAAACTCAAAAGTCAAACAACAATGTGGTAGATCGAGCGAGCGGCAAGGCGCATCCAGCGGAAAATATTGCAACGCGCATACGAAAAAAATAAACATCTTGCACTAAACAAACTTATTTTTTGATCATATTGTATAACCTACCATAAAAAAACGCCCGGGATTACAATTCGAATGTCATGTACGTATGTCTAGAATGTGGTTTTCTTTGTTCGTTTGTGGCATGTTACATATCGTGTATATATATTAATGTCTTCAATAATATGGATTATTTGTTACAACAACAACCACACAGGTATAACCAAAACTGGGTGTAACACTAACAGAGCGGGAAACACAATCGTCGCCGAAGTGGAAGATTGAACGAAGGAAATCTGGGGCTTGTGGAGAGGTATTGAATCGTTGGCATGATTGAAAGAGGGGATCGGGAAAGGTTTATCAAGTATCTACCATGGTGGTGGTGCAGTTAGTTGAACTGGAGAGACAAGAGGTTGGGGAGGTTTTGAGACAGGAAGGAAGAAGACCATCTATTAATCGTACGGGGCTCTACTCTTTGTAGTGTTGGGGCAAGGGCGCACAAAAAAAAAAGTTATCGACACCCCCCCCCCCTATATTGGAGGGAAGAAACCGGACCGTTGTGATCCCAGAATACAATAAGTCAAGTTTTTTTTTAATTACCCCCCCCCCCCCCCGACCAGCGAAAAAAAATAGGGGGGGTCTCTAAAACCAAGTTAAAAAAGGGAACAAAAAACGAAAAAAAAATGGTTTTTGCTCATTTCGTCCTGTGATCACAGCGATCCGGTTTGTTTTTCATTCTGACCTTCCTACGTGTGTGGTGTCGTTTTCTTTTTTTTGTGTTCGCCCTTGGTTGGGGTGATATTTGTATACGAATTTTCGGTTGTACTCAGGGTATCGCTAGAAAAAAATCGGAAATTGGACGTACTGCTGTATTATTGTTGTCTTGGTATTAGACCAGTCAGTGTAGATGCAGTACAACTGGAGACACACACGAATGTATACTACTACAACAGTAATAATATATACTATATAGGTACAGCAAATAATATATAATATACTGCTGTATACTCAACACCATTTATTTATTTCTGCGGCAAACAGGTTGGAACTTTAATCCAACGTAAACGGATAAATTACAAACATTTCATTTTTTTGCCGTGAAAAAAGAAAAGTCGCAGAAATTAGCTGGGGTCCAAAATACGCGAAAACACCATAGTAAATGATACTGGGATAACCCGCAGAGCAAACAGCAGTCAGTGTTTTCCATGTTTATGTGAAGAACACACACACGCACGTACCGGTCACCCCGGTGGTCTATTGGTTAGCTTGAAATGTAATGCTGTCATTAATAATAGCATTATTGGTACCCGAGTTCGAATGCTACCGTGGTGAGATTTTCACAAAACTGCAAAAATGTAAAGGAACACATTAACTTGCTGAGATGCCTTCGTAGCTTGGGTAGGCAAAATTCGACGCGAGTCGACGAGGAAAGAAAGTAGGACTGCAATCTTCTCGCGATAGCAAGGCGAGGCACGAAACGTATAGTGGGGAGGTGAAAGAGCCTACCACCAACAACTTTGTGCATACCAGGTTAACCGTTTCCAATTTGACGTCTGTCTGTCTGGTCTCGGAAGGCTGTAACTACCAGTCCAGCGGTATTATGCTGGCCACTGACCTCCCATGTTGTGGTCTGAGTCCTGTGATTGCGAAACAATGTACGTCCACTGGAGTCCCGTTCCTCCACCCAGTCCTCCGGTAACGGCGCTGATAGTGCAGGTGGCATACTCCTCCTGCGTTCGTGCTACTACCACCTACCTGTGGTTGTTGTAAGCTTCCAGGTAACTTGGAACAGTGATAAGGGGTGGGCTGACCAGCACGTCACACGTCAGAGCACACGACGCCTCTGGACTATCAATACTTTGTGTAATTTTAGTTACTAATAGCGTTTTCGGTTAGTTACTTAGTTGTGGCCACACGACGAAAGGACGAACGAACGTCGTTGGTGTTTTGTCAGCCCACCCGACCCATCGAGCGAAGTATTCAAGATTCAATGAATATCGCTGAGGCTGGAGATACAGGAGGAGATGCTATCCGGTACTTCAGATAAAGCAGGCGCCCGCTCGGTCGAAAGAAACTTAATGTCGCTTTCTCACGATATAACACACAGATCGAGCGAAGAAACGGTGCTGCTCAGGGTCGGGTGCCATACAAGATCCCACCTAATAGTATAATAGTCAACGCAATACGAGTAGCAGCATGTGAGCTCAACGGTAGCAACGAATACAGATATATTATATAATATATACAGAGCAACAAAAAAACATCACCAGCTATAATCGTAGCTGTTACGAAATCAAGGATTTCATCGAAACTGCTGTAGGGAGTCTTCGCAACCTGTGTGATATTTCGACTGGTAGCCACGACGTCCCCTTTATTTACTTTTTTTACCAGCAGTATGAGCAGTATTCACTTTTCATCCGGTAGGATACTTCCGGGGATTTTTCGGGATTTTTCCAGTCACGGAAAATAGTGGATCCGTGCTTCGATAGGGACGTAGCGCATTTTGGCTCAATTATCTTCTGGATGACCTACAAAAAGCTTCTTAACAAAAGAATCGCCGGAATGCCCGCCTATTTTTTTAGTAAAATGTTGCGCATACCTTAGGCCATCGGGTTGCAATGCTTGCTGTATTGTACTACTACGGGGATGCACAGCGCCCATACCTGAGGAAAGTTTTGTTGGGATTTGTTGGGCGTGAAAATATTTCATTTGATAAAAGACTGAAATCTCAGGAATCCCAGGAAGGTTCCTCAAACTTAAACCAATGAGAGGCGACTTTTGTAGGGATTTTGTTGGGACAAACGGCGGTGATAGGCTGCACGGTCGCGCCGCCTTTGTCGGACGAGCCGGAGGTGGCGCGCGTGAGCAAGAGAGAGACCGTTGTTGCAGCTAGCAAGCGCAGACAATCGACGTCGCAGAGGGCAGCCCAAACAGCATGATGGTGTAGCGGTGTCTCCCCCCTACAGATATGTGCTTGCTGTGTGTCTCGGAGTCGGCGCCCTGTCCGTGTGAGAAGGTAGAAAGTCGGGGCCTGAGCAGACTGCGCAGGCTGCTGGGCGTCTGCGTACTCTCATCCGCCCAGAGGCCAGTGGCACAAGTTTTGAGTGCGTGCGCGCAGCGAAACCATAGCAACACCAGCGCCACACTACAGTACTACAGTAGCAGCATACGCTTGGTCTTTGGGTATCCAAGGTCTGGCCCTTGCTTGCAACAGCGAACAAACCTTGTGCTTGCAGTCGTGGGAGACGCGTTTCCGTTCAAATGTCAAACAGCAGCAGTACTGCTGTACGAGTAGAAGAAAGACATGGTACCACCCTGCCCGGAAATGTAAAACAGCTTTGATACTCATATTAATGCACAAACATTCCCTATTTTTCCGGACAGAGTGGTAGCAGCAGTACCACTTTGTCCGGAGATGTAAGACAGTGTTGGTAGTCAAATTGATCAACGAACGGTGCTTAAGTTTCCGGACAGAGGTGTATTGCCACGCGAAGAACTCAAACCAGACTCTAAAACGAAGTGAAGCGAGCTCTCCCCTTGGAAAACATGCCGATAATTTAATGCCCTAAAAAATGTTCCCCAGGTATAGGATCTGAGCCTATTAAACAGGACCAAATCTTTTTAGTAAAACAGGTAAATATAAAGGTTTTAGTGTGTGACGTAGCTCCTGTTTACTTTTAGGACTGCAGAACCGTTTTGGGGACAATCCACTCTAATTATAAGTAATTTGTCCCCAAAACGGGACTCCAGTCCTGTAAGGGTTAAGTCCCCCGTAACAGTTTGTTTTTAACCCATTCAGAACTGAAAAAAAATGTCCCACACTAATTTCAAGTAGTTTGTCCCCAAAATCGGGGGACCAGTTCTTAAGGGGTTAAAACCGTTTTTGGGTGATGTATATATACTGTAGACCTCCCCAAGCCAGGAACCCCAGACAACAATAAAAAAATAATTAATTGGTGCACCTCTCCATTATTAGCAGGTTTGGAATAACAAAACAAAACACGAAGAAAGCAGCGCAGCCCCGCGTTTATCGCCCCCTTTTCTTCTTGTTCTTCTTGCTCTTCTTCTTTTCTTCTTCTTGCGGCCGAAACGCGCATGGCAGATGGCAGATCTCTGTCCCCATCCTTGATGGCAAGATTTCATGAAACCCCTTGCCCCTTCAGACGCGCGTTCATGATGATCTCTCGATCTTTATTCGGGCTTTCCCATACGACTGTGGTTCTGCATAGGGGGGATCGCCCCCGTTTGGCGCCGTTCTTTGCCCGTCTTGAGGTCGGGGCTAGCGTTAGGGTTAGGGTTAAGGCTAGAGGTTGGGTTGGGTCTACAGCCGCCCCTTGATCCCAACAGGAAGTAATCGCTTCCTTGCCTGCATACAACGAACAGCCCAACCCCTGGAAGATCTAGATCTTACCGGACGATCGGACAATATTTATCGTTTCTAACTATGGTTGAGGAGCACCGTCAGTGATAAATACAGGGATGGCCATATGAGAAATACCTATTTTTTCGAGGAAAAATCCTGATACAACTTGTTGTTTGGGTGGAATCAATAAACTACTGAACAGCTCAGAATAAAGGTACGTGTATAAACCAAAGGTTTGCCCCACCGATGTATTTGACGAACGATAAGGCCTGTACTGCAACACAACAAGGCAATGGTGCCCCGCTCAGGTCGATGGCGGCGTCATTTCAGCTGCTGTGGGTGGGTCCCTGCTCTCCGATCTGCCGCCAAGGTGTTTATCTCCGAACTACAAACACCACTCACTGCAAGTTGTTTGCCCAACTGCGTGCACCAGTAAACGTAATAGGGCCAGAGGTAGGCTGGAACCGCCCGGCTGCGGGCCATCGCAAGACGTAGGGCGACACCGTAACGTTGACATTGTATTTTTTCAACGCTGTTAGCGTGCGGCGTGTACGCCCATCTTCGTTCGTTACAGCAATAGAAACAACAGTAGAAACACACGCTGTTGGCACTGCTGCTGCTGTAACATTCGAGTTCTGCTGTGCATACTCACGGAAGCGCCGTTTTTAGACTTGTTTATGGCGGCAACGAGCCAAGATAACCGCACACACCGCAAGCTGCAAGCGGTATATAAAACGAATGTCAACGTTACGGTGTTGCACTCTATGCCTTGCGATGATCGGCAACCCTTGTTTAGGGGTGCTTTCAGCGGGAGGTTTACCTTTGTTGGACCGGTTATGAACGCGGCCATGACCGCTCGTAACCACGGTAATGACCGCTCATGACCGCGGGCATGAGCGTCCATGATCGGCCACGGTCGACCATGGCCAACCATGATCGGTCATGGCTGCGGTCATGGTCGCCCATGGTTTGTGCAATCATTTATTTGTCGTGAATGGCCCCGTTCATGGCCGCTGCTGTGGACGACCATACCCACTCATGACCGAGGCCACGACCGCTGATAGTGATTCGCTACGGAGGTTTTGTGCTCGGCGCCTGAAGCCGACCTCCCGACCGGAACCCTAACCCTAACCTTAACCCTAACCCTATGCCAGTGATCGGTGCTGGGATGCTGTGGTTAGTAAGACTGTAGGTTGATTCGACCGGCATGCCCCGTCCATGGCCGCTGCTGTGGACGACCATACCCACTCATGACCGAGGCCACGACCGCTGATAGTGATTCGCTACGGAGGTTTTGTGCTCGGCGCCTGAAGCCGACCTCCCGACCGGAACCCTAACCCTAACCTTAACCCTAACCCTATGCCAGTGATCGGTGCTGGGATGCTGTGGTTGGTAAGACTGTAGGTTGATTCGACCGGCATGGATGCTGTGGCTCGGAAATACTCTAGGTTGATTCGGCCGGCTCGGGATGTTGTGGCTGGGAAACACTCGAGGTTGCTTGAGCCGCTTACAAGGTACCCCTCAGCCCATCAGTGCGCGCAACTAGCGACCTTAGTTAGGAAGATTCACTATCAGGCGATGTCCTCTGTCATGACCGCTGTCATGACCGGTCATGACCGGTTCGATGGCCGCTCATGGCCGCGGTCGTGAACGGTCATGGCCACGGTCAGCCATGAGCGGTCATGACCGCGGTCAAGACCACTCATACCCGCTCATGACTACGATCATGATCGGCCATTGGACCGGTCATGAGCAGTCATGGTCGCGGTCATGACTGGTCCATCTAATGTAGACAGTTGGTCTCAGCCCGCCTCTTGCCCTATTACTTTATTATGTGCACGCAGCTGGACAACCGACTCGCAGTGTTTGGTTTCAGTCATGAGAGACACGCCTAGTTGCCGGTAAATCGGAGAAGAGTGCGCCGGCCGCAAGGGCTCAAATGACGGCAGCATGGGATTTAAAGGAGCGAGCGACATGTCTTTGTGCTACCGAAGAGGCCTTCCCGTTCGTCAAATGTATATGTAGGGCAAAGTGCCTTTGGTTTTATATACGTATGTTCATTCTAGGCTGTTCAGCTTTTTGGTTATTCTGCCAGATTCTGCCCAGAAAAACAAATTGTACCGACTTGGAATTTTCCGGAAAAAAAACAGGTATTGCTCGTAGACTATCCCTTTAGCTTGGGCTCAAAGGTTTGCAGTTCCCCAGTACCTGCCGTAGCTCGGTTGACGCATATATCCATCTATCCCTCTATCCATCCATACCGACGCATTTATATGTCTGCATTCGGATGCTGCAGTGCTGTACGTACCGTCTTCACGTATTGCCATACTGCCAATCCTTCGGTGGGCAGAAAGGATTGAACCGGTTGGGCGCAGCGATATAACATACTTTGCATGAACCCCCCCTCTCTACATCCGGACTACGCATGGTAAATGTGTGTTACCATGCGCTGCCTTCTCATGTTCTATCTCTTCGCCACGAAGGGTGGACTGTGAAGAACACCAAATACGGGCGAGACCTTCTATGCGTCAACGACATCTACGCGGCCACCGCGTAGGAGCTTTCCGTCGCGGCCCCGTCCCACGTCTCATCTTACGGGGTCGGTGAGAAAACTGAATGGGTCTCATCCAAGCAGCCACACTACTGTAGATACTAACTCAGTCAGCAAGTGTTTATTATCACTAATCCTGTGTTTTCGTCCGCTATGATTGGTGAGGGTCTCTGCATTGACGCGAAGCACACCATGATGGTGACTACGACACCGATGTTGTCGCATTTGTTTCGATTTCCCTGACAATCTATAGCGATAGTAGCCGTTTTGTCTCATTCATGGCAACAGGCAAAAAAAAGTATTCCGACGGAGCAAGACGCACCAAATAGGTTTCCGAAATAGGCTATTATAGTTGAGAGCTGCTGCCAAATCTCCCCAAACGGGATGAGTGTAGAACCACAAACAGGGCGCTGCAAAAGTATGTGCCCCATCTTTGGTTAAAACCTTCGGGCGTCGGGCCAGCATTGCACGTGGCGCGCCCGATACGTACATATTGACGGTTTGTCTGTTCCGTTGCTTGCTGTATGTGCGTACGAGCGCAGTTTGGCATCAAGAGACCAGTGAGTGGAAAACGTCTGTATTTTGATGTTAGCGTGAGGTCGCGCTAATTTTCTATTGGTTGATTTGGAGACATACTACAGTACAGCAGCACATGATATACTACTTCAGTTACAGCCGGGCGTTGATGGAAAGTATGGTCGCAGGTCAAAGCAACCGAGTGCCATGACGACGAGGCACTGCGGTCACTGCGTGGCCACGGGAGGGTACCTCGGGGTTGGTGTCTTCGACAGGGAGCACGCGAGTGGGCGAGAGAAACCAACTTAGCGTCTCATGCGGGTGTCTAGGGTAGTGCCTTCGCCGGATAAAGGGGGGAGACTACGATATAGTCGGTGCGGGATCGTGATAAGTTCGAGGTACTCGTAGCACTTTTTGGCAAAAGTAAGGAGTACTGACCTGGACACGCATGCTACGGTAGAGGTTCACCATGTTACAGTTTTTACAGTAGTTTCTGAGGCTCCTCACTCGAGAAGGTCTATACTAATAGTAAGCAATATATATACTACTGTAATAGTAAGCCACTTGCCTTTGGAGGAAAATAAAAGTGCTTCGTACCCGATGAATAACCCCCCGGCCTAACTATACAGTGGAATGCAAGAATACTGCATCACAAGAGTTTGGGTTGAGGAACACCGCGATTCCGAGAACGGTTCAGCCAAAAAGTGCCACCATAATCGTAGCAAGGATCTGGGTGCGTAATCAATAACCAAGGAACCACCCAATCTCGTTGAAGGCCGGCAATGTTTTACCACAGCATGTATGGTATCCGTATATATACCGTTGTAAAATGTCGAGAGCGCATATTTTAGCGTGGGTAAGCACAATTCGACGAGGAGAGTTGACGAGGGAAGAAATTGCTAAACTCTTCTCGCGATAAAAATGCAAGGCGCGTACCGTAGTGCGGAGGGGGGAGAAGAGCCTACTTCGTGACCCCGGATCTGAGTTACGACTCAAGAGGGAGAGGGAATAGGAGGGCGAAGATAACAAATGGGATGGGAAAATAAACATACAAACTACCGTAGACGGGACTGCTCGTATTCGTATACTTCGAAGTGTATACCCGACCTACATTTTTCCAGCTTTGGGGTGACATGGAGAACTTCATAAGAGAGGAGTTTCGATAATACATCGGTGCACCCTTACCGTACAATGAGTCCGCGCAAACCCAGATACGGCGACCGTGTACAGTGGGAGGCGTGCCCGCCGTCTGTTGCGAGAGAGCAGCCGTCAGAGGAGGGATGTGATGCTGCCTGCGCACACACCTTAAGCCCTGGCATCGCAATTCGGTGATACTGGGTCGTACAACATGACCACCTCTTGGCCAGGCCCGCGACCGCTCTGTGTGCTGATGCGGTATACTATTAATCAATGGTCGTTTTAAGTTTTTCCTCCAGAGCCTATAACTACTGTATTACTGCAGTGTACTATGCATAGTGTACCTCCACACCAAATGCTTGGTGCCCTCGGGAGAATCAATACGGAACATATCAAATTATTCCACGTAGCTCCCAATATACCTGGTATCTTGAATATCTACGAGTACATCAGTAGCAGTAGCCGGTACAAAAGGACCTTATTTCCCTGTCGTGCGCCTTACTATGTACCAGAGGCAAGCAAAACATTCGAGCCCTACCGCGCAACAGTTCCAAGGGCACAATACATACATGTTCATACGAGTACAGTGAATATCATTCAACACGGTTGACTCCGACAAAAATCCACATGAATACACATTACACCCATGCACATATTATACATGGGTGGGTGCAATTACCGTACGAGTAGTGCCGGTCCCTCCATAGTGCCGATGTATATGCGCCAGCCAACAATACCGGCACTATAACGGCAACCGTCACTACTCCGCACCCACTAACACATCGGCGAACCCCGTATGCTCCAAGAGATTCCACAGGCACTGTATCGGGCAAACGGCACAACTCACCCGGCACTCACTGTAGTGCAGGTATGCGCCAGTCAGCAAACCACAGGCACTACCCCAGCGAGGGCACTACTCCGCACTCTCACCATACGGGGGAATCCCGTATGTGCCAAGCGATCACAGAGGCACTGTATCGGGCAACTGGCACTATAGAGGGACCACTAATACTACTGTAACTAATTTCCACCTCTGAGGAACGCGATAATGATTTCCCCAAAAGCCAACAAATATTTTGACGTGCCCTTTTCTCATTCCGAAAAGCGTAAGCGAAGCCCGATGGACGCCCACGAGCAGGGCTAACCACGCTGAGCCAGCCCTCTGCGCGACAACAATAAATGCAAGTATATACCGGGGGGGACAAGCGAAGAGCCTGTGATCATGGCCTGTCCAGGGAGCTTGAAAGTAAGCATCATCATCATGGCCAAACGACGAAACAAACAAGTTGGGGGGGTATCCTAGTCACCAAAACGACACATCCTTCTCTACCGCTTCAAGGTCGATGAAAGGAAACACAAAAAAAAAACTAAACCTAAAACCTAAAAACAAAAACTGAACAAAACGTACCATTTCATCAATGCATCACTGCACCATACTTGGCACTTACAACCGTTCGCCTTTTACGTAGCCATCTCTTAAATCCTCATAGTCTACCTAAAGAAACAATCATGCCCCACCCCAATCGTTTCATGCACCATGCTTCATAACCATGTTCCCCTTAAAAACAGCACGACAATTCATGCGCCGGATATCCCCTCCCTGAATATAAATTCGGTTTTCAGGCTGCAATACATTCGGGCCCCAATCCCCTGCGGAATCCGATATTTGGTGGGTATATCTATACTTCCTACACGGCGCCAACGGCGGAAACCTTTTGCGTGTTCGTCCCTATTCCAGTGGTAACCATCTACCGCTAGAACATCATTTAGGGCTAACCATCTACCGCTTGATGAGTACTTATGGTTACCCATCTACCTGAACTATGATGGTTATCCATCTACCTGAAGAGCATACCTGGTACAGACAAATCAAACAATAAAAAAACAGCTACCATGTGTGTGCCAATACATTACTACTCATCGCGCGTTTACCACCAAGGTGCATGTCCGCCAAACATTTTTACCACGAGAGGGCTTGGTACCTCCGAAGTAACCTACTGCTCACTAGCTTGTCTCCGACGAACCCTCAGACCTGCTGCTGCGATAGGAGTAGCACCGGAGTTTTACAAGCCTCTTCTCTTGAAGAACTCCACATACATGTATCTCAGCTAGGCCCTGACTTGCCACGAGGAAATTCAGAGGTTTGACCCTACGAAAATCCCCATGGCCCAAGACGTTTACCGAAAACTATCGAACAACAAAAATGGGATACGTACCAGCGTACCGGGCAGTGTCTTAGTTGAGGGGCATACTATTCTTACTACTGTAGTCATACTAATAGTCAGTCAGAGTATTAGTCACACGTATAGTCCATTCAGAAGGGCTTCAGCATAAAAGCGCTGTATATACCCCCTTATCGAAGGCACGCCTCTCAGAAACGTGGAAATAGCCCAAAGGGGATGGTCAAGTGATGTACCAGGTATACTATAGACGTGCACCTAGGTTTTGACCGTGGCTCCTAACCTTGACGAGGTCCACGACTTCACCCAGACGCTACGTATAATTGTTTAGAAAACGTGAAAGCGCAACCAAATGGCCTACGACTCGTATAAACAGCCGATTTTCCTAATTGAGAATTGCCTTGCCGATGAGAATGAAAATCTATTGTAGTACTTTGTTATTGTTTAAGAGTTGTATTCCGCGCACGATCAAATTTTGGCCTAGAAAATATGTTCCTTGATGGTAGGTATCGATCCACGATTGTTTGTTTTTCAATCAACCTTGACAGGCTCGAAAAATCAAAGATTTAAGGGAATTTGCATTTATGAGCGAGGTACCTCGCCCATAAATCCAGATTTTCTGGGATCTTCGATATCTTGAGACTGCCGATGCCAATTTCGTTATTTTTTTGTCATCGACGAGTGTTACAACTGACAATAGTTCATAGTGAAACACATGACTGTGAGGGAAGTAAATCTCTTACAATTCAAAAAACAATATTTTCGCTTTTCATTCTCATCGGAAAGGCAATTCTCAATTAGAAAAATCGGCTGTTTGTAGCTATACGACAAATACTACGTATAACAAAAATGGTGCTCGGAGGATATCGGGTAGGCCTTCAGTCAGGGCCACTCAGAGATATTTTGTAAAAAAAACTAGATTTACTATAACACGCGTCACAGCCGGGTCCGCAGCAGGCATCGGGTACCGGGTTTCGAAACAAATCGAGAACACATATTCCCTGTTTGTCACCCCCCTCCTCCACTACCTGCCCCGCATGTCGTTCGCCAACAATATATATACAACTGACATATGCCACAATGATTCAGGCCATCCAGGGACCATGAACACCTGCGCTAGGAAGTGTGTATGTGCTGCGTATTGCTCAGACTACATCTCGCACCTAACGGTAGGCATGGTACACGTACGGATTGCCGTCCATATACGTTTCTACCTGTGAACGCCAGAATGTTTACCGCCGAATTAAACAGCTAGTTTACTACCACACTGGAGACTTTCGATCGCTTTCCACTTCCACATCACGTGTGTGTACGTTCAACAAAACGTCCTTCCCGTTAACCGCTGGGAACAGTACCGCCAAATTGTGGAAATTCTGAAGCAATAGCGGTTTGCAGCACCGCCGTGTTCCGGTACCGTTTATGTAGAACCTTCCATGACCGCCGTACGTAAGGAAGTGTATTCCTTTCCCGCCGCGTTTCCCGTCTTAACACATCGATCTGCAGGAGTAAGCTGCATATTGTGCAGCTCTACCCACACCGCCCATGGGAAGGAAACGAATGACAGCCGAAATAGTCTCACCACGACAAAACGATGTTCACGTAGTATATTCCTTGGTGGTGACCATAGGCGTCCTGCGTCTTGTGGCCGTGTCCGGGAGTGCCTGGAATAGCCTTTTCTTGCAAATATGCCGAAACACAATCAACGGTGTGCACCTCGTGATGCGCCGTTCCGTCCAGCTTCACTCGTGGGTCGTCGCTGTGGACTCGACACCCGGGCTTGCTACTGCTGGCGGCTCGACAGCCGAGGTTAGTACGGGGGACTCGACAGCCGCGCCGGTTGCTACTGGTTGAACCGCCGGGCTCGCTACTGGGGATTGGACGGCTACTGTGGCCTCGACAGCCGAAACTGGAAGTGGAGACTCGACAGCCGCGCTGGTGACTGAGGGCTGAACATCCGGGCTCGCAGCAGGGGATTCGACGGCCTTGCTCGCTACCACTGGCTGAACAGCCGGGGTTGCTTCTGGTGACTGGACAGCCGGACTCGCTACTACGGCCTCGACAGCCGGGCTCCATGGTGGGGGCTGAACAGTCGGAGCAACTACTGGGGGCCGAACAGGCGGGGTATCTACCGCGGGCTCGACAGTCTTGGTCTCTTCTGGTAACCGGACGGTATTGAACGCTACTGAGAACCTAGCAGTCGGGCTCGGTACTTCGAGTGGATCAGCCCAACTCACCACTGCGGTGTGAACGGCGGGGCTCTCTACTTCGGGTCGATCAGCCCGACTCACTGCTGAGGAACGAACCACCGAGCTCTTCACGTCTAGATCTGGGGAAAAATCCGGGCTTGGTACTGTGATCTGGAGAGGTGGAGTCATTGCCGGCGACCGGGAATCTGGGCTCGCGCTTCTTGATGGAGTGCGAGCAATCGGTCTCGGCGGTTGCGCCATCGAGCCGCCGCTGTCAGGCGTGCTGCGGCTGTTTATGCCCCTGCAATTCTGCGCGAACTCGTAAAACGGACCGTCGCCAGACCCGGGGGCGAAAACTAGAACGGCCCCGGCCTGAACCACGGCCAGCAGCACGGCGGCCACGGCCTCTTTGAACGTGGGTCCAATCTCCGGGTCTTCGGTGGCAGTTGTGTGTGCTGCGGTGCGGGCATGGCGGGGGTGGGAGGAACGTGTTTGGTATGTGATATTTGATGCCGATATCTTAGCAGCTAGGCTAGACTCATCTCACGATATGGGTAGCACGGTTCGACTCGATACGTTCTATCCGGCGGAGCTTTTCCAGTGAACAACTACTGTCCCGTCGGTATGACACTTTTACTACTGTCGAGCATTCGGTTTATAGGGCCGGCGCATAGAAATACTAAGGTTGGGCGGGTTGGGCAAACACATTTCTTCGGGTCCATGTTTCGGGTGTGATACAATTAAGGCCTTCGTGTGAGGAGCTCAGACACAAACACGCCTCCACACGAAATGCACGCTATCTTAAGGTAAGGGTGCACTTAATATTTTCTGAAGCTCCTGACTTGCAGGAGTTATGTACCAACCCAACACCTGACCCTTGAGAAAAATGAGAGCGCAAATGGATGAAGGATGCCATGGCCTCGGCATGTTTAAAAAATAGTGCAAAGCACAAATTATCTCGGGCAGTGTGATTTTTTACCAAACGACAGGGGTACAGTACCTTTTTATTACTAGACGACAGGGGTACAGTACCCCGTTTTGGACAAACTACAGGGGTACAGTACCTTCTTTTGATCATACGACACGGGTACAGTACGCCTTTTAGGACAACCAAAAGGGGTATAGTACCTATTTTTGACCAAGATGTTTCTGACTGACGGGGTTCGTCAACTCAGGAACTACCCAACCATTGTATCACTGGTCTTATTATGTCTTTTGTATCATAGGAATCGGAACAATACCTGCGATAGGCCCAAGCTAAGCGTTCCGTTTTATGTCCGTTAAACCAGTCGTTGGGGGAGATATCGAGGTCTTCAAGTGATTATCACCACCTCAGAGACGATAGGTGCTATTTACCCCCTACCGTTCTACCGTAGCATGCGTCTCGCCACGCAAAAACGCTCACCGCCAAAGCCTTTCTCCGTCTTCCCGATGATACCAACGCTGACGAAGGCCAACAGCTGGAACAGCGCAAACACAGCCATCAGCGTGGCCCCGGCTATCAACAGCGAGCAAGTCGAGAAGAATCTCCCCGCCCCGGGTCGGAACAGAGCAACCACTAAGAGCAGCATGGATAGAGATACCACGGATACTGCCATGAACTGCAACGCCGTGAAAACAACATCTGCGAGCAAATGCGAAGGTACGACGATGGAGCAGTCAGGACACAAAATACGAAACGTATGAAGAAGAAGAGGCTGTGAAGCTGTGGAAACATCCGCAATATGCTGAGGGATTATTCACCCCCCACCCGACGTGCTCCGTCCCGGCATTGTAAGGATGCGAGGGTCTGTGGTCATTCGACTACGGCCGTCCACGACATGAGTACACCCCACCCCCCCCCTCCCAACGGGTCGCCGAGAAAATGCATGCACGCAGCGTGGCCATGCCACGGTACAGGTAACATAACATTTTAGTGCTCAGCGGTTGATCACTGACGCCGCTTCTCAACCATTGACAGTAAGGCGGCATACGATATAGTTAGATACGATTTCTACTTTTCAGCGCTGTTCGTTAGATACCTACATAGCTCACGGCGATGTATATCGGGTTAAACTTACCGCGTGTCCCGAAGCCATTTGTTGGACGGGGTGTGAAAATCCTTAAGGGAGGTGCCTCACATATGGCAGGCGTTACAGCAGGAATGAGTTAGCCGTGGTACCAGATACTAAGCAAGCATCATGACCTACACGGCCGGTTGTAATTCACTCACAGAGATCGCAGAAGTCGTCGCTCAGCTCGTTGTCGCGGCAGCCGTCCCGGATGAGATCGTCGCCTGCAGAAAAATCGTCGACATTTTCGAACCATTGATCGTCCACAGAGATCTGCGGTTGAAAGGGGGACACGGTTGGGTTTTTCGTCACGAACCCCTGGATGATAGGTTCTGGCGAGCTAAATAGTGGTCACACATGCGCTCCTCAATGTAGGATGAATAGTACATGGCGAGGGTTCCGAGTCCCCCCGGGAGTATTGAAGACGAGATCACCAACGTACCCCACAGCACGTACCAGATAAGTGTTCTTGGGAAGGAACTACAGCACCTGTTGTGCAGGTGTCACCTACTGGGCTATACGTAGGTGTAAAATATCGATCGATAGCCCAGCCCAGGGTTCATATAACACTGCTGGGCTAACTCCGTCACATGGCGGTTTAGGCTGTTAGGTAGTACGGGGAGGCATAGTAAATAGGACCTACGGTACACACAAAAACCTATATATTTACTTATGTTTACTAACAATATTTGGTCCTGTTTACTATGGCCCCCTCCCGTAGTAGTGCGAAAAAGCAACATCGATTCGCAAAATTGTAGAGCAGTATGGCGGTACCCCAAAGGCCACCCCACTTGTAAAGGCGCACCATTGTAGGCAACTAGCAGAAATGGCCTTTTCATTTTTCGAATCTCAGGACAGACACAAACTACAGTATCACGGCTGTGATGCGGTAATGAAAGTGCTTCCCGATTAACTAATACCCTGGGCCAACTACAAAACGAAACAAATGCAGCACGAGACTGAAGTTCGGACGATTTTAGGTAGGTTCCCGTCATTCATGCAGAAAACGTTTCAGCCAAAAAACGGTATACCTCTACTCTCTATCATCGTAGCACTTGTCGACGTCTAAGCATGGATCGCATAATCGGTATTACTGGGGACCATAGTAAATACTAGTAAATATGACCCACGGTACACATAAAAACCAATATGTTTCCCTATTTTTACCAACAATATTTGGTCCTATTTACTAGTGTTTACTATGGTCCCCCGTCATAGTAGGTGGCATGGATAAAATTGATCGCTCACCGACACGGCGAGCGCCCAGACGACCCAGCTCACAACAGCAGCCACCCACAACGTAAAAGACGGTGAGCAAACCGCGAACATTGGTGTGAACGTACAGGTAAAGTCGGATGGTGAATTTTGCATGCGCCACCGATGATGCTGGCGGAGTCGGCGTGAGGAGGAGGGGGAGGAGGGGGAGGAGGGGGAACAAACGGCAGCAGTGGGCATCTCTATTGTTAGTGCTACTCGTATAGGTTTAAGCAAAGTACGAGTAACTGATATATTTGCCATGTCGTTACTGCTGCTGCTCATACGAGTAGCACCTGGCAGTCCCGGCACTGCTGTGGGTCAGTTGGGCACTTCTCGAGGTGTCTGAGCTGCGTGGTTACACCCATATAACCTAATTCACTGGCGACAACGAGGTTTCACGTGCGTGGGTGTTCACCTGGTATCCGTGTTCTGTAGCCTGGCCTCCCTCACACCAGTAAATCGACAGGAGGAGGCGTTTCGAGTAGATATAAATTGATGCGACTACAACAAAAAAATATGGGCTGCTGCGGAACCGTTACAATAATATCGAAACTGCTGTACAACAATCCCGGATGCTTCGGTCTGCGATTATATTGCGAGCGCAATATTATATGAGCGCACTTGGAACCCTTGGTGTCCAGCGACTAGGCCCTGTGGATGTTGGTTGGCTTGTGGCTGGTGTATGCTATTCAGCAGAGGGAGGCCAAGTACCGAACCGAGGTTAGGCTCGTTTTTCTGTGATATGATGTGAGCTCTGCTCTGAAGATATTGTGTTGGGGATCCTAGCCCAGTGGTGTTGTTCATCAGTGTTGATGCTCGTCAAGATGAGCTGGTGAAAAGAGTGATCGACAATATGTATAGGTATGGTGCCCGGTGGAGGCATCTCTAAGAAGCTAAGAAGTTAAGAAGCTAAGAAGCTAAGAAGCTAAGAAGCTAAGAAGCTGAGAAGCTAAGAAGCTAAGAAGCTAACAAGCTAACAAGCTAACAAGCTAACAAGCCAAGATCCCAAGAACAACAATGTTATATTTACCACGACGTCGTACGAGTAGACTTGTAGGGTCGTGGGAACCAGGGTGTCGGTGGTCGGTGACGAGGCTTTCCCCGATAATCTGAAACCGTCACTTCCTACCGTACTGTAAACTATGAAACCGTCACTTTCTACAAACCGACATCATGCATACTGCTTGGAGGGACCGATGTGCTACGACGAGGTGAGGTTGGCATTCTACACTGCTACTACCAAGAGACTGCTACCACTGCTGCTGTCACAGTCTACTGTTACTACAGTACAGGTACATACTGCACACGACGGACGTTACAGCAGTGCTATTATATAACAGGACCGATTGAGTAGCCTCTTCTGTACAGCAGGGCTCTACTGTTTGCAGGATTCTACTTTTGTTATATACTACCGGCCCTCTTATAAGAAAGTGCCCCACAAGAAACTCAGCCTCAACATTACGGGGGGAATAAAAAAGTCGACAGCTATTACACTGAAGTTAGTGTGGGACACACCCCTTTCTTAAATAAGAAAGTCAGCCTAAGCCCGATTTCTGCTTCTTATGAGCGGGCCGGTACTGTAGCTGCAGCACAGTCCTTGTTGGTCATGTGGAACACTTCTTCTGCCCAAGCTACTATGTTACTCCAGCAGCGACTAGGAAGTACTGAATTTTCTGCGGCGGACAAGTGTCGATCACTGACAGGCACCAGCCGTGTGGCTACCGACGAACAAAGCACACAGTGCTTATCAAGTGCAAAGCGTGTGGGGTGTGGTGTCTTCCGCTCCTATAACAATCTTACTGTAATAGCACACCTGAGTCTCCTTAGCGGGAGGCGTGTACGGCGGTGGGTCGTCGTTCGGGGAAGACGGTTCCGACGGCACTGGACGCTTTTCCGTCGGTAGAGTGTAGAGAGCAGTGGCATGCACGAACGATGTGATAAAGCAAGGGGAGAGGGGAGAGGTCATCGTTTAGACACGAGGCAAGCACAAACAAAAACATGATCCCGGAGATATACTCGTAGTGCTGCGGGACTACGCGTAATGTATTGTTGTTGTTGTTGTTGTTGTTGTTGTTGTTGTTGTTGTTGTTGTTGTTGTTGTTGTTGTTGTTGTTTACAGCATGTGCCTGCTAACAAGAAACGCCTCTGCGAGAAAGCCTGAACCATAATTACGACGCCCACCCCGAGCATTGCTATTAATAGGGTATATATTCTTATTGCATCCCCCATATATATAGAGGGTTTCAGTAATGATGTAGGCGTGCATATATCACTCGCCTCTCAGAACGATCTGATATTCTCCAGGAGGTACTCTGCAGTAACCAAATATACTTCCCGCCGTCCCTATATAATAAGAGTGAGCCTCGGCTTTTTACTGGGTCGTTCTTACTCGTGCGCCCATACTTTATTATGGGTGGGTGCGTATCTCTGACAAACGCCCTAACACTTTTTTTGTGACCGGTTGCGTTAGAATATAACAGCCGATTTTCCTAATTGAGAATTGCCTTTCCGATGAGAACGAAAACCGAAGATATTGCTTTTTGAATTGTAAGAGATGTACTTCCCTTTGCAATCATGTTTTTCACTGTAAACTATTGTCAGTTGTGACACCCGTCGACGACAAAAAAACAAAAACGAAATTGGCATCGATCGGCAGTCTCAAGATATCGAGGATCCCAGAAAATCTGTATTTATGGGCGAGGGACCTCGCTCATAAATTCAAATTCCCTTAAATCCTTGATTTTTCGTGCCTGTCAAGGCCGATTTCAGTTTTTTTTCGTGGATCGATACCTCCCATCGAGGAACATATTTTATAGGTAAACTTTTGATCGTGAGCGAAATTCAACTCTTAAACAATAACAAAGTACTAAAATAAGAAAGGCAATTAATTCTCATCGGAAAGGCAATTAATTATCCATTAGGAAAATCGGCTGTTAGTAAACAATTAGTTCCCGCCGTCCCTACAATAAGAGTGGGCCTCGGCTTCTTACTGCGTCCTTCTTGCTCGTGCGCCTATACTCTATACGGGTGAGGGTGTATCTCTTGACAAACAACCCAACATATTTTTTGTGTCCGATTGCGTTTGAATGTGGTGGAGAAAATGCGTGCGATTCCGCTGGGCATGAGACGCATGCTACGATAGAGGTGCGACATGTTTTTTTCTGAGCTCCTAACTTGAGGAGCTCCATACCACTCTGAAAAAACGGTTTTGGAGGGAAATAAAAGTGCTACCGGACGAAAAATTCCACGACCTGGGTCTATTATTAGGAAAAATGTTGCAACACTTCTAAAATGAATGAAAGTCCGACGAGTTTGGGTTAAGGCGCGCGATTATTCAGAAAGCGTTTCAGTAAAAAAGTGTCACTGGAAAGTGTCACTGGGACTGCCTCTGTCGTAGCACGCGTCTTGACGCAAAGATATTTCTTGCTTGTAGAATCATAGTTTTAGTTTCGTTGCAGCCTGCACCAGGGGTAATATGAATAGTATACGCGTTGGGTTCATAGATCACGGGGGATCCAAACGTTGTTGGGTATCACTCATCACAATATTATTCGTGCGAGACTCCGTTTTACTACTACTGCTGTATGTTTCCTCGGGTCGCCCCTGCCGGTAGAAAGTTGAGAATATTATGTTCGGCCCCTGGCAATCTTTAGCGCCAGTGTCAATACCCAAAACCGTGGCAAGATACCAGAAAATCCAGACTCTCTAAAGCGCAACGGGAGCATATTACTACTGCTTGTAGTATTCGCGTTTATACTATAGTATTACTCGTAGCATTCCGTCCGGCAGGATATTTCTGGGAATTTTCCAGTTCACTAATAGCGTGGTCAGGGTTAGGGTTAGGGTTAGGGTTAGGGCCTCTACGCCCGTACATTGATCCAAGATGTTACCGGACGATTTGTTGATAGTCGATGCATGCTACGATAGAGGTGCACCATGTTCTTCCTGAGCTCCTCATTTAAGGAGCGTCATACCTCACCCAAAACACGATTTTTGAAGAAAATAAAAGTGCTGCCGGATGCGAAATCTCATGACCGAAGTATACTCTGATACATTATTCGTCACAAAAATGAAAGTCTGACGAATTTGGGTTAAGGAGCCCGATCGTTCAGAAAACGATTCAGACAAAAATTGCTACCTCTACCGTAGCACGCGTCAGTCCTCGCGTAGTACCCCTCTTTGTCGCCTGATTATATTTAATTTTTTTTTTTTTTAAACAACAGCTGTGAGCTCGAGGATTTCGTCGAAGCTCATCTTTGCTAGCTGAGTGAAATACGCCTGATTGTATTGTACTGTTGGTGTGGACCCAATATATTCTCGCGAAGTATATATTTTCCGCGTCTTTTCCCCCCCGGTTGTCAATCCATGCCGTCTCAGTACAGCAGTATCCCAAAGTATAAGTATCCTATTATATATAAATGACATATCATACATACAATATAATATAATATATGTACGTACACATATATTGCATGAAATGATAATACTACTACTGTTGTATTTCATTTGTACCGTTTCTAAATTTCAAGGGACGAACACTGCAACTGCTGAATACCGGGAGTCTACACCCATCATTTCTGGCCTCGGGGGTGTACACTCAAACACACCCGTAACTTCCGCCACAATGACCACTGACCTCCCATGTTGTGGTCCGAGTCCTGTGGTTGCTGTAGAATATCCGACCCTTGGAGTCCTTCTTCTCCGACCAGTACTCGGGATAAGGCGCTACTGCCGCGGGTGACATGGTCCTGTCGTTCCTGACCACAGAGTGAGTAAAGTGCCACAGGGACGGGGCTGCGATTTAAGAGCAGATGGTGGTGGCGGCGTAGTCGAGTTGAACTCTTCACCGTGCTACTACAGTAGGTATATACAAATTAATTTTAATTTAATTTTAATTATTTCTCCCCCCACAAATAGACACAAACTTCCTGAATTCTACAGCCTCAGATTGTGTTCCCCTCATACGGGATGAACATCCCACATGAGGACATATAAAATCCGTAAGTACGCGCGATCGAAGTAATACACTCAGCTAGCAAAGATGAGCTTCGACGAAATCCTCGAGCTCACAGCTGTTGTTTTTAATTTATGTAAATATACAATAAGGGGTGCATGTAACATGATAGACACAGGTACAGCAGTGCAGGACACCTAATAAGAAGGAGGCTTACAAGAAAGCCAGGCTGAGATTTGTAGGAAAATAGGAAATTCGGGAGTCATTATCTTGAAACTAGTGTAGAAAACACCCTCTCTCAAATAAGAAATCCAGTCTGGACCAGATTTTCTGTTTCTCATTGGGTGTCCTGTACTGTATTATGCACAGACAGAAGTATCTTGTTTTGCGAAGACTCCGGGCTCTTGGAGTAAGAGGAAGCTATCGAGTCGTTAATCCCCGCCCAGCACTCGCGTAGCGGCGCTGTTGGTGTTAATGTCTACCTTCGTTGGCTCTTGTTGGTGTCTCTGATACGAGTAACTTTGCCCTTTTAGTACTCCAGTGCTAATAACCATATATTTGGCTCTAGTTCCAAGTAATATGTCCCGATAACGGGCCTGCAGTTCTAAAAGGGTTAGGCTTAGGGTTCCTAACCCGTAACCTCGGTCGTACTCGATATAAGATAAACCTATAGGGTCCATTATATCCCCTCAATGGTGCTGTCGGTGCGGGTGGCATACAGCAAAAATACTGCATATTATATACTGCATAGTACTCTGTTTTGTGCCCGTATGTACTGCCTATAGATACACAATATATAGTGCAGGACACCTGACAAAAAACCAGGAACGCTGGCCCAGGTTAGATTTATCACTTTGAGAGAGGGTGATTTCTACACTAATTTCAAGGTAAATATCGACTCTCGAACTTCTCATTTTCTTCTAAATTTCAGCCTGGATATCAGCATGTTTTGTATTAGGCACCCACCCAATCTAATAAGCCTTTATACTAAGAACACTGCTGTGTAATCTGTGTAATGTTGTATATAATATAATACTGCTTAAGTCAAGGGTCTCCGAAAAAACAAAACCAACACCACACTCCAAATTTTATTTTTGGGATACCAAATATAGGGGGGGGGTGTCAATTTGTTTATGTAGGCACCCTCCGGCGTATAGGGGGGTACATACCATACTAAATCCTATATAAACTAAATCAGACCATGCATAAACCGCAGTACCATACTATTTCCTATATAAACCAATGCCATACTGAAACCTATATAAATCAATAGCAGGGGATGTTGGCGAATCGTCCCCGCATTCCCAAGCATAGGCAAGGCCTTCATACCAGTACAACACCACCCAGCGTTTCTGCTTGAGGTTATAAACGAAATCAAACCACCCATAAACTACAGTACCATACTATTTCCTATATAAACCAACTCCATACTAAAACCTATATAAAACAATAGCAGGGGATATTGGTGAATCGTCCCCGCATTCCCAAGGGTAGGCAAGGCCTTCTAGACAATACAACACCACCCAGCGTTTCTGCTTAGGGTTATGAACGAAACCAGGCCATCCATAAACCGCAGTACGATACTATTTCCTATATAAACCAACTCCATACTAAAACTATATAAACCAATAGCAGGGGATGTTGGTGAATCGTCCCCGCATTCCCAAAGGTAGGCAAGGCTTTCTAGACGATACAACACCACCCAGCGTTTCTGCTTAGCTGGGGTTATGAACGAAATCAGACCATCCATAAACCGCAGTACCATACTATTTCCAATATAGACCAACTCCATACTAAAAACTATATAAAACAATAGCAGGGGATGTTGGTGAATCGTCCCCGCATTCCCAAGGGTAGGCAAGGCCTTCTAGACGATACAACACCACGCAGCGTTTCTGCTTAGGGTTATGAACGAAATCAGGCCATCCTTAAACCGCAGTACCATACTATTTCCTATATAAACCAACTCCATACTAAAAATTATATCAACCATTATCAGGGGATGTTGGTGAATCCTCCCCGCATTCCCAAGGGTAGAAAAGGCCTTCTAGACGATACAACACCACCCAGCGTTTCTGCTTCTAGGGTTATAAACGAAATCAGACCATCCATAAACCGCAGTACGATACTATTTCCTATATAAATCAACTCCATACTAAAAGCTATTTAAATCAATAGCAGGGGATGTGGGTGAACCGTCTCCGCATTCCCAAGGGTAGGCAACGCCTTCTCGACAATACAACACCACCCAGTCAGTGCTTCTGTTTTTCAATATTGACACTTGATACGAGTGGCTGGTGTGTGTGGTAGCCGTTCCCCAACTCCGGCCCTCCCGACAGTAACAACAACACATTCCTGTAAAGTATGTTTGTATAAACCATTGTGTACACAGTGTACACCCAAAGTCAATCAGTATACGACGTAGTAGACGCTAGACACACGTACGTAGAGCAGCGTCTGCAGAGGCGTGTGAGACCAACAAAAAATGCACGGGAAAAAAAAAGTTTTTCCCCCCCCCCTCCAATATAGGGGGGGGGGTAGTGGGGTGTATGGGATTCAGATCCGCGCACCGTATATTTACTGTTTTCCTGATAATTCCACCCGCGTTTCTTGAGGACAAACTATCTTACGTACATATTATATGTGTGTGTGTGTGTTCTTCACATTAAACCTTCCTTTCTACCCGTCGACATCCAGCACACCCAGTGTCCGTGCCGATTCATCATCCTAAAAAGGTACCAGTTCTGTGGTCACAAAACTACGACACAGAGATACTACACTCAGTGCAGTAAGCAGAGCAGACAATGCAATGCCATATACGACAGGCAAGACCTACCCTGCTAGCAATCCAGGTGCATGCAAGAGAAAAAAAAGAGAAAAAAAGAAAAAAGCGAAAAGGAAAAATAATAGAAAGTAAACATACTGAAGCAAATCAACAATCAAGCAACCAAACAAAAGCATGACAAAATGAAAAGAAAAAAAAAAAAAAAAAAAAATGTCGTGCTTCTCCCAGATGAGATGCGACATCTAGTTAAAAGAAACCAAATGAAATGAAATGAACCGAAAAAAACAGTGCCAACAAAGCAAGACTAAGAACGACAGGAAAAGACAGGCAGCCAGAGCACACCACGCAGTACTCGTAGTGCAGGTATTTTGTTTATGTCATACGTGCACTGGAGTTCCATGGGTACGAATTGCGAATATACTGATACGTACATATGAAAATAGTTACTCGTAGGTGCTTTCATCCTTGACTACGGTATATATAGTCGTACAATTTTAATACTAAAATAATAATGCTACTCGTACAAAGTGCTGAGGCAACCTGAGAAGTAACTTTTAATTCTGGGAAAAATCTTCGGGCGTTTTGTTTTTGTGGTAGAATCAATCAAGAGTGAAATAATTGCACTTTGGGACTCCAAACGATTTCACTAACGAAAAAGGTTGTCTGTGCGGCAACACAACCAACGGCATGCTGCTCGCCTCCGTATAACGTCGGCGTCATTTGAGCCCTTGTCGGCTATTCACTACGTGCTGTCCTCCGATCCGATCTGCCGGCAAGGCTTGTCTCTCCGAGCTACAAAAGCAGTGCAAGTCGGTTGTTCAGCTGTACATCAGGGGCCAGCGGAAGGCTGCAACCGCCCCTAAACAAGAGTCGCCGGCCATCCCAAGAGGTAGAGCAACATCGCAACGCCGACACTTTTTTCCGACGCTTGCAGCGGTGGGGTGTGTGGGCTCATCTTATTGGCTGGTTACAGCAGCAGTAGAAAGAAACACGCCGCTGCTGCTACGATAAATTCGAGAATTAAAGAACATTATACTGGTACTGTCAACAGTCAACAGGGAAGGGTCGGAGAGATTATGTACTGGTTTACACGTATATATGTTGTGTATGTATGTGTCACCCCGTGGTCTACTATTGATATTAATACGTAATAGCAGGTAAAATCGAGACGTACGATACTCGTACGTATATACGCAATGTTCCTTGTTCGTGCATGCAGATATATATATATATAAATATATAAATAAATGTGTGGTACCGCCACGTAGAGTATAAGTACTCGCAGCATGGTTGATGTCTCGTATAACCCTCATCAGCGGTACTCTGTACGAATACTGAGAACCAGTCTTCGAGTACAGCGTGGGAACAACAGTAATAATAGCAAAGAACCGTCGACTCTTTTCCCGGCTGTGCGGCGGCGCTCAACATGGTTCGCGGCTAAAAAACTAAAACTGCTGCTTTCAGAGGGCACAGCAGCAGCAGCAGCAGCAGCAGCAGCAGCAGCAGCAGCAGTACCAGTAGCACAGCAGTAGCACATCAGCACATAACCAGCAGCAGCAGCAGAATCGGTGGCGTCCAGTTCTCGCGGATAGAAGGAAGGGCACACAAAGAACGAACCGCAGCTTTAGTTGTTGTTGTTGTTGTTTTTCTTCACATTAAACTCGTTTCAGTTGCTAATCCCTATAGTCTGATCTAGCAAGATCAGCTTTAGTGGGCCCAATTGAAGATATATTATAAATACATGAAAATAGCATACACCTGCCTGCGGTAAGGCTCAGCGCGCTCGTACCTCTCCGCAGGATTCCCCGCCCGGCTCTCCTCTGCTTCCCTCCGTTGGCCTTCTGCCGTGCAACCAGCCGACACTTGTACCGCTTAGAAGTATATATATATCTCCTCCAGGGCTCGGGTTGGTGTCCAGTTGGTGGTGCTTGCAAGCGGCTGTCAGTCGCTTGTTCTCCCTCTTGTGCTTGTTGGTGTGTGTTTGTCGAGAAACTCGCTGCTGCTGCTGCAATTGTACGTATGTATGATACGGGTGTGCTGCTGCTGTGTGCTTTGTGATTGGTGATATCTGGTGTCAGACAATCATGTGTTTCACTTCGTTTTGTCTACCATCTCGCCGGAACCAACACGCCTACGTATATACAAAACAATATACACATACTCGTACGAGAAGAGTAGAAGTATTGAGGATTTTTCCGCGCGTGTGCACGGGAGGGTGGAAACGCTACGAAACGTGTTTCCTCATGACTCTGCATGCACTGCTCTGTATGACTGCATTGTTTATTAGGCCGTAAACCAACTCGCACGGAATCAACACGGCCCCAACACCCAGCGCGCCACGCATTCCCATAATACCTCACCGCTCAAAACCTGATGGTTGGCGACGGCGACGGAGGGACGGGCTACCATTTCTTTGCATCAGCATGGACGCCGAGCGTACTGATGTTGAGTATTATTATAAACAACGTGGTCATAACACATAATAACATGTCATAACAGCAGCGGTATAATAGTATTACAATACTCGTAGTAATACCAAGGACGATGGTGCATGCGCAGCAGATTTCCAGTATTACATTATTATAGAGAGAGGCAGACTGCTGTACATTTAAATATTAAGCGGCGGCAGCAGTGTGGGTCTACCACATCATCATTTGTATTTTGTTTTTTACTTCCTCCCATGCAGCAAGTAAAAAAATTCTTCCATCCATGATGTTTTTCTACTTTCTTTCATGGAGGAAGTAGAATTCAACTTCCAAGAAAGAAAGTAAAACACAAATCATGGAGGAAGTAACTGTAAAAACTGAAATCATATGGAAATAATACAAAGTCTCATGGAATTAACTTACTTTCATGAAAGTTAGGGCCATTCTTATCGGAGCCATATATTTCCAAATTTACTAAGTTTCCAATATAGTTTTTCGCGCAATTTTCGATATTTCCGTTTTTTCCATGTTTTTTTTTCATTTGTTGGAACGTGAAGCCTTCCAAAAATCTTGGTCGGTGTCGGAGACTGACGCTGCGAACGGATCGATTCCAGTCCTCTCTGCCGGGGCCGAGGAGGCGTCTACCGCGTCCTCTTGAGACGAACCCATCGTCTCTGCTGTTTCGGGTCTTCCTATCGGGACCAAGGAGGCGTCCACCGCGCCCGCTTGAGACGAATGCATCGTCTTGGCTGTCCCGTCGCCCGCATCGTCGGCGGCAGGTACCTTTTGTGCGCGCTCCTCCACACTCGCGTCCACATGAAATCTCCACGCCACGTCGAGGTCGTTCAGGTTAGTTAGACCGTCGTCCAGCCCACCCACCACCCCCCCACCACCCCTTCGATCCGACGTTTTCTCGCCGCCTGCCTCCGATTCCCTCTTTTCCGTAGACGGATAGTCATGCATCTGGGCAGGTACATGTGGTGCAGGTGACACGCGTTGCCAGGTGACATTTCGTGTGCGTAGCACAATACGGTGTCTGGGAAGCACTTGTGCAAGGTCTCGGCGGTAGTTGGATGCAGGGTCGGCCTAAAACCACTCCTCGCCTGTGACTCGTTTTCTCGCTTGACCTTGCAGTAGCCAAGCTTGAGGAAATGTGGGTGTACTGCCGGGACGGGGGGTTACCATGTCACAGCTTGTATGGCGACTTGCTCTCAGCATTAGCGGTTGTTACTGTGCGGTTTAACGCATCGCACGCCCAGAAGGACACCCCCCCCCCCCCCCCCAAAAACTAAACTTTGGTGCTGGTGCGCGTGTTGACCAATGAAAAGCGCATTT